>VDFB02030281.1:0-80385 GCA_007258455.2 Sequoia sempervirens
GGCTTAACCTTGGAGAAAACTCCTTGGTTAAGCGCGCTTGAGCTGGAGCAGTACTGGGATGGGTGACCTCCCGGGACGGACCAGTGCTTCACCTCTGTGAGCATCACTTAGATGCAATGAGTGCTGAGTGGACCATTTGATATCATTAGAGATGGGTTCTTTCTGAACCACTACTCATGAAACATGGGTCAATGAGTTTGACTCGAAACTACACGGTTGAATCCTGATAGCAATATCATAATTTGACACGCTGTGGAAAAATACCTCCTACTTATCAACATACATGTAATTTATAAATTTTATTTTCCTTTTTCTATATTCTTATGGGGATATTTTGTCCATGGGTTATTCTGACCATGGGTTATTTTGGCTTGGGTTATTTTGTCCTTGGGTTATTGTGACTGGGTTATTTTGTCCAGGGTTATTTTGGTCGGGTTATTATGTCCCGTAACCCACAAGGGCCCAAGATCTTTATTGTGAATGTTTTATCTATATTACAACACTAAATAAAGGAAACATTAAGCCAAAATCCATAAGGAGGACCCAAACGAGTGCAAAAAATGTCAAAGGATCCTTTTTTTAACACTACAAATTATTAATTTTGGGATAACTTGAACTTGCCACTTTGGAAAACATGTTCAATAATAAAAATATCAAACACTAGATGGAAGCTATAGAAGATGAGATGGGCTCCCTGATGGCTGACCACACATGGGATTTGGTCCCTCCTCCACCTCATTGAAAATCTTTGAAAAATAGTTTGGTATACATGGTAAAGGAAGAAGATACTAAGAAGAAGAGATACAAGGCTAGATTGTGGGTGACAAGTTATGATCAAAAAAAGGGTGTATATTTGTCAAAAAAATCACTAATAGTTAAAATGACTTCCATTTGAGTACTATGTGGATTAGTTGTTATTTATGACCTTGAATTGGAGTATCTTGATTTTAAGATAGCATTTACCCATGGTGGTTTGGATGAGTTGTAGATGAAGCCACTTGAAGGATTTGAGAGAAAAGGTGATAAGGATCTAGTTTGCAAATTGAATTAAAAGCTAATCAGTAGGAGGGGCAAGAGTTAGAAACACACTTAGATAGACTTTGATAGGACCAAATTCTATAATAAATTATAATGAGATAAAGGCAATAATACCAAATTTTCATAGTTTATATGTGATCAACAAAACTCCACAACAACAATGTTAAAATTGGATTCTTTTATGGTTGGAAAAACTTTTGATGGATTTGAAATTGATCCTTATATCCATTGCAATGTTTTAGAAAATGGTGAATTTATTTTGCTATTATTCTATGTTGTGGATATGCTAGTGACTAGAACTAGCATGGTAGTTATTAGCAATTTGAAATAGCATTTGGCTTAAAAAAATTCTAAGAAATATTTGGGGGTTACCAATAAAATTCTTGGAATGACTATCATCAAGGATAGGAAGAAAAGAGACTTGAAGCTATCAGAAGGAAAATATTTTGAAAATCTTTTTGATAGATTTGGCATGAACAATTCTAAGCTCATTAGCACACAACTAGCTGATCACTTCAAGTTTTCAGTTTATATGTGTCCTAAGAAATAAGAAGAAAAATAGGTTATGAAATGAGTACCCTATTATTTTGTTGTTTGGAGTCTCAAGTGTTTAATGATATACACAGGACTTGACATTGCATATCTATTGGGAGTTGTCACCAAGTACATGAGCAATCTAACTAAAAATAATTGGCAACCTGTCAATTAGATTTTGAGATATTTGAATGACACTTTTGATCATTTTTCATATTTGTAGGAAATGATTCACAACTACAAGGTTTTATTGACTCTTAACATGGCCATTGGTTTGGACAAACAATAAGAAACCACTATATATGTATCTACTTTTATATGGGCAACGATCAGTTAGATTTCTAGATTACAAAAATTATTAGCTCTTTTAACCATAAAAGTAGAATCCATTGCTCTCATTGAAGGAGGTAAGGAGATGCCCTTGTTGCTCTCATTGAAGGAGGTAAGGAGATGCCCTTGTTGCTCTCATTGAAGGAGGCAAGGAGAGTCCACTTTGTATAGTGACAACAACAATGCTATACACTAGGCCAAAAATGCAACATTTCATAATCAACACAAAGCACATTAAGCTTCAATGTCATTTTATCTGAAGTTTTCTTTAATAGGACAAGATAAAGTTAGAGAATATTCATACCAATTGATCGATCCTAGTGATGCACTTATGAAGGTTTTCTAAAAGAGAAGTTGGAGTTCACTAAAGCTTCTCTTAGTTTGGTGAAATTGTGATAGTTAGCCTAGAAAGATGGGTGACATCTCTGAATTGCAACATAGTTTGGACTTCATATGGAAGATTGTTATGTATGTGAAGTCCAATAGCTCTACCTCTTCACATTCCATGCCTCTTCAATTTCTGCATTACCCATATCACTCATATATATATTAGGGATTGTTAATTATAATATGAAAAGGATGAAGAAATTGTATGTGGTGTTGTTCTACAATAAAGATAGTGTGCACACCTTTCCTATGGATGTAGCAATATCGGTGAACCACATAAGCTCTGTATCATTTATTGTATGTGTGATGTGTGTTTATCTGATTTGTTTGTGATTTTTAATTCGTTTTAAATTGTTCAATTATCTAACAATTTCCTATAGAAGGTGTGTGAACCACGGAAGGGGACTCATCTAAAGTTTGAATTCAGGTTTACGATGCTCTGGGCGGGTAGAGCTCAATATATTACTTTTAATCATAACATGTATGAAAGGTCTGATACTTATGTGGAGGTTTCTGAAAAGTATTTCTATTAACATTGTTAAACAAAACAACTCTGAGAAGCATGTAAAGGAGTAGCATCCCATTTTTTGTTTCTACATCATCCTAACACACAAAAAATCATTATGGCCCACTTGCTACTTTCGTCTTTTAATTATTTTTGTACTTCCTCACCACACGCTAGTCTATATTTTTCTTGCTACCAGTTCGTATTAGCAAGCAGAAATAATATTGGTGGTTTGAGTTGGTGAAGTTTAGGGTTGTTGCAACCTAACAATTTAATGTTTTTAGACTACTTTTGTTTATTTGTCGCTGTTAAAAATTGCTTGTTATATATGTGTTGAAGGAAAATTTCGGAAGGTGCATTCAGAGTACAGAGATCAATTTTTTACTTTCAGATTGGCAGACCATTCATTCTCTTAGCAATCTGGCAATGGATGATTTATGTAGTATGGTGAAAAGAGTTTGTGTCTTGAAGAAGTGCGACAATGCTGAGTGCTGTCTACTTTACCTTGTTTGGTGGTTAGCGAGGTAACTATCCATTCGCCTGGGCACACATCGAATTTCGTCCATAGATTCCTATCATATCTTCATATGAAGTCATTGATCATCTTTGCCTCAATAGAATTATTAACCACAACCACTGCGCATAAGGTGATTGCACTCACCGAATCTTCATGGGAAATAGTATCGTTACCAATTTGGATGACTGAATTGGTGCAAATGTTTTGGTCACAAAAGAAACTTGCGCTGAGATTTGACTCTCATCCATCTACTGCTTTACCCATTACAATATGCTCCATTCTTTTATTTAGTGTTTCTATTAGACATCAAGTTTCATCCATCTTCAATTTCCTGAATAATTTTATACATGGAAAAACTCTATTTATTTTAACTGTCATCTTGTACGATTAAATTATATATATATTAACCTAATCTATGATATAGATCCTTTCTTATACTACAGTTTTGATCAAATTAAGCACTAGTTAGGGTTATGAATATCCTTTTAATTAGTATTTAAAATTACTTAATTATCTCAAATGATGCTAAATTATTCCTCTCACCTTTAAGGGAGACCATGTTATACACTTTCATTAATTCATAATGACTTGAATTATCCTTACCGTATAAGGATGGTTTCATTTGCCGAAATCTCAGCAAATATTTCTTGAATCATTCTGAAATTTTTCCATCTCTTCAATCAGATCAACTCAATGATAAAAACTTCTTCTTTCTTAAGATTACATTCTGATAAAAAAAACTATCAAAGTTATTATATGAAAATGTCCACAAATAAAATTCTGAATACATATTATTAAAAACTATATGCAAAAAATATTTATATATTTTTTTAATAAAAAACATTATAGAGAATACTAATGTAAAAACATTCGGTATGTGATGTATGTTATATATGACAGGCCATATGAATATGACGTTTTTCTTATGAAATGCAATGATTGTAGGATATACAAATAGTGGTATTATTCATGATGGCTTCCAGATTTCAGGATAACCTCCACTTTGATGCACATCTAATATAAAGAACTTTGATGTTTCGTCACCAATTGTTACACTACAAGCTTTCAGAACTCGAAGTAAACTAAAACGAGATAATGAATGCATTCGGTTTAAAGGAAGGGGCAGTATAAAAACTGCGTAAAAGAAGGAAATGGCATTCATGGAAAGAACAGAGAGAACATTATATTCGTGTTTCGAGTCATATACTTCACATTCTAACAAAGAAATAAATTCCAACAAACATTACATGCTGTCACTCGTCACGATATTTTCCTGTACAAAATGTTAGACTCTAAATAAAGGTCAGTTAACAAACGGAGAAGCCACTAATAAATTTTTAATATGAACGTGTAATCTCATTCTTCAATTTGGCTGTTCAACAGCAGAGGGAGTAAGGATCGCTGTGTCCCACTCCAGGACTATGACCTTGTTGATGATTCATCCTTTGTGGTGCTGCAGCTTCATCATCATCATTTGTTGGGTAACCATCATACTTTTTCTTCTTACTTATAAGAGGCCCAGCAGAGCCGTCCTTATAGCTTGTTGTCTCTCTCTGGTTACCAGTGGAGACCGCATAAATGATGGGGGTGGGAGCTGGTGAGGGCAATAGTTTTTCTGTATTCGGTATCCAAATCGGCCGAGCTTCACAAAGTAAAGTAACCCAAGAAAGAAAGGAGACAGAAACAATGAAAGCAAGACCAGTTTTCATTTTCAAAATTTAAAGCAGAAACTCAACTCAGGTATATTAGCAACGATAGCAAAGACAGCAATGGGATGAAAGAAATAGCTAAAGTAGCCAAAGTAGTTGTATTTACCTATCCTCTGGCGTGGTATATATAGACTTTTTGGGCTTCAAATTCTTTGTAAAGGCGCCGGCAATAGCACATGCCATGGGCTTTTTTTTTTCAACTAACAGACGATGGAGTTCTATTGGGCCCCATCCCTTGAAACTTCATTATAATACAAAGTTTCCGTCCTCCTACGATGTCATCATAATGTTAAAAGGAATACGCTCGACACTATAAATCGCTTATCACAGCAAATACTAACAGCGTGAACGTATGGTAACAATACTACATACACAAGAGGAGCTAAATCATATTTAGAATTAAAAAAACCACGTAATACCAGGAACCAAAAATAAAAAGACTCAATTTTGTTTGATATATTTATCAATGGAAAAAGTGGAATTATACATTAAATAATCATTTAAAAGTAATTAAAAACAAGGTAAATTCTAAAATAAAATAAAATATTATTGAAAGTATATATGTTTAAGGATTGTAATTTAATTTGTTTGAATTCAATCATTAAGAATGGTATTATGTTTTTTTATTAAGTCTTTTATAAAATGTTCAAATATTTGAAAAACATAATTATATCAGTTTTGTTTTTAAATGAATTTAAAAAACTAATTCATCTACAATATTTAAAAAGTAAATAAAATAAAAAAGTTAGATTATTAAAATTACATTTTGAAATCTTAATGACCATATATCAATTCTAATGTTTTAATGAAATAATAAACATTATATATTTTAAGATATCTTTTTATTAGAGATAGTAATTATTGAACTTGAGTAGTGGAAAGGCCCCACTTACTATCTATGTTCCAATAAATGTTCATTGATACATGTTAATTAAAAATCCACTAACAAATTCCAAATGTGCCAATAGTTGTCCACTTTATTAGTGGGGCATTTGTGCATATGTATTGGATCAATTGGACAAATTTTATGGTGGTCAAAGCAAATGGGCAATAGAGAATATGTATCTGACATCAACTTGAAATGACAACTTTTTGACCTTTGTGTACATAACGAATCCTCTTGTATTCTTTGTAACTGTGGAGAAGCCAAAAGAATAACTATAAGCTCTTAAATTGCATAAAAAACCCTAAAAAGAATATCAAACTCTGACATAACATTTAGGAGCTTGGGATGTGGGAAGTTGTCTATAAGGACTACTAATACCCTTCCCTTATTGTAATACATATCTGAATTCTACAATAAACAATCCATATCTTAATGACAAGATATGAATTGTTTGCAAGAAACAATTGATAATCATAGTCAAATTTCGTTTCCCACATAGGAAAATTCACCAACGGAAAATTCAACATCAAATTCACCCTCAGCAAAACTTTGATTTTATTAAAAATATTAAGGTGAATTGCTGGTGGTGAATTTTCCATGACGATGAATTGCTGACGGTGGAATATTTAAATTCTTCAGATTCTTCGAATATACAGTTTTAGTCACTATAGTCATGAAATGAATATGGGGTCCTGCAACTGCAAATAGTTTCTTATTCTGTTTCTGTTATTTCTTAAAGACAACACATGCATGACACTCTGTCCTATTAAAGTTCAATTTAGTATGTAGTATTCTTACTTTTTGCTATTATATTATTCAGTTGCATGTTCGAACTAACTGGTTCTTATCATGAGTCGAAACTCTGGAAAGCGGGAAACTTTATTTACAGTTTTCTATTCCTGATATCGGAATTTTCAATTTATCTCTTTTTCGGAAAGCCCGAAAACTGCATTCCTGCTGTATACTTTGAGTACAATGTTAGTGTTCCAACATAAAGAAAATAATTAACAATTGCAAAGCTGCAACAAGGCACTGTTTTGCCAGAAGATATTTGAACGAGTTGACAATTATTATTTTGCTGAAGTACAGAATCTTATTTTGCTTTTTTCTTTATGACATTGATACCAAAGCTAGATTCCAGTACAAACTTATCATTCGGTCAAGATTATGTAATAGACTTATAGATACTTTATTCTTCAGACGGAATTAACCAGAAAATGAGGTCAACCTCTCTTCTATCATTCTTATTTCTGTATAATGGCTTAGTTCTGTGTTTTTTGCAGAAAAAATCCAATTACAATAATAGCTTTTGTTTTTTCTGTTCTCCAGTAAAGCACACTGGTAGTTTTGAGTTTGCGTATTGTTCAATGGTAGTAGGTAGTTACACTTGTTTTAATGAGCTTGATGCGAATGTTTCCAGCTTCAAAGTTTGTGTATACTAGAGTGTGGGTTAGCAGCTTCAGTTTCGATAGTCTTATATTTTCTTTGAGTTTAGCGTGTTACTAGAATTAAGCAATCATTAAATAACATACTTATTTTCTAAGCATAAATGCACTGTAGACACAAGGTTCGGGTTTTCCCACTTGAATGCATGCTTCTCTTACAAGTTGCCAAAGCTAATGTAAATTTTCATGAACTTCAATTTTAAATTTTCATTGTAATATGAAAAATGTAACATGTCATTAGAGAGTTTTGAGCATGTAATAGGTCTAAAATTTGACGTTTATACTTTAAGTGTTGGATAATGTTCATATATATAAATGTTGACAAAAGAAATTAGCGACCCACTAGATATCTATCAACTTTCTAAATCATCCTATCCCATCCTCATTCTCCATCAACAATGTGCAAAATTTATTTTATAGTTATTAGTTTATGCCAAGTATATGAATTGCATAATTAGTTTGACATGGGTTAATTTTTTAATTGTAGGCTCACAACCATTTAAGTAATATGTTGATTCAAAAAATTGAATGGTTGCACTCAATTAATCATATAACCTTCTAAATTTTTCATAATCATTGTAAAAATTCATTGCACAACCATTATAAAAGATAAAAGTACAATCAATAAAAAACTAAATGGAACCATAAAATAATAATAACATAAACATTAAAGGTATGGAAAATACATTTTAAAACTATGCACAAGACTATATAACTAAAACGAAGATTCATATTATGATTGAACTCTATTAGCCATCCAGCCACAACTCATTTAATTTAGAAGGTGTTAAGAAAATTAAGTGGTTTATAGTAGATTTTAAATAGTAGTGTAGTCATAATGACAACCTCCTAATTCATTAAAAGAAAGGAAAAAGAATAATGATGAGTACTATAAAATGTACAAGATAAATCTACCTAGAAATGTAGGGTCTACATATATTGGGTATTTCATTTGGTTGTAATACCATGGAATAACCTGTAAGGTATGGTGCATACAAAAATAAAAATTGCATAAGGAGAACTGATATCCTACAAGTTATGAGAGCATGGCCACATATTTAAATTTCAAAATAGCATGATAATGATTTAAAATTTTTGTATTTTATTTAGTTCTTAGCAATAAATATTAATAGTGGCAATAAAAATGGGCATGATTCTATAAAGTTACAATTCTAAAACATCCATATGAAAATAGAATGCAACTCAACATAATAAAAAAGTATCAAAATATCACTCTAAAATGTTATGCATCTGTTGGATAAATACACTTTAGTTACAAGAGGTGATATAGAAGAAATAGAAAATACCCTTAATTGCTACAATGAATGCAATAGGTGTACAAGTTAGTAATTCCACATTTCTAGATGAAGAAAAATATAACCTTTAATTAATTGTTTAATTCTTGAATCTTCATCATATTATATATGTCTAAAATTCTATTAAATCCTTTTAAAAAAAATAGACTTCATATGCAACTAGCCAATTACAATTTTACCATCATTTTACATTCCATAACCTTCCACCTTTGATCTATGCTGGAATATTCCACCATCCATTTATTTGTGCAATTTTTAAATCCTAAGAAAATATCCCTATTAGACAATATCACCCTTCACTAAAAAACATTTTTAGATCTAAAGTATAAAGTAGAAAGTGTGAAGATAAAATTGAAAAAAAGATTGTACGAATTGAAGATTGGTAAAGGTAGAAAAATTGTAGATCATATAAGTAAGTTCACTCCTTACTAAATAAATGTTGGAATTAATGAGAAAACAAAGGATGGTGTAAAGGTAATATGCTTTAATATTATGCTTAATATTATGTATAGTATGGTGTTTACTTTAAGAAAATTAAAGTTTTTGGCTTGAAGGGGTAATTTATAGTCTACTTAACCAAAATGAATACTCAAAATTAGAATAAGTATTAAATGTACAAAAAGAAACACAATTAAAAATAAAAGAATGTTCCTCCAAAAGAAAAAAGTCAAATTTTACTATTGTAAAGAAGTAGGGTATGTAATTTCTAATTATAATATAGAGAGCACAAGATCTCTAAGATGACAAACTAGGTCAAAATGATTAATTTATTAAAGAAATAGATACGAAAGAATGTGCAAATGATGCAGTATCTTTCCCTAGTGATGACTTGAGCTTATATTTTAGATAAAGTCAAGTTGGATGTTATAGTATTCGAGAAAGGAAGCTAAATAGCACCTTTGATTAATTGATTGATTTTGAATGATGTAATGAAATGATTATGTAAATTATGAAAATTTAGTTGTTGGTTATGTTTTATGATAAATTGAATGTAATCAAACAAAAATGGAGTCCAAAAATGTAGAAAGTAGACATAGAGGAACTTGGGATTAAAATATGAGCTTGATTTAGCTTATCTAGGAAATAATGCACCTTGGACTATTGTCCTTCTTTTCCAAATTTGAAAGTGCAAGTCTAAGGTCACAAGGCTATAGCTTCTATCTATCTAGGCTCACAATCAAAACTTCATCTATTGATGAGAAAATCTAGTTTTCATGACTTGACAACTTGTAGGGTTTAAGTTCATGAATGAAGAAAGAGCCTTAAATCCTCCAATTCACTTCAGATTTGCAAACTAAACACATGAAAATAGGGGAAGGGTTCTGCAATATAGAGGCTTTCCTATGTAAAACCTTGTGTTGGTATTTCTACCTACATAATGAAAAATTATTATATAAAAGAGAGCTTACCCTTGGTTAGATAGAGGATAATGATAAACAATTAAGGAATTGACAACTTACTGCAAATTACCACTCATATATGATCTCCTTGATGAACTTAAGTCACACTCATCACCTTCAAGGATCCATTATTGCTTGACTTGAATCGATTTGAATGCAAATAGTTTTAATGTTCACAAATAAAATAAATATAAAATATGAAAAAAACTTACATAATACATGACATGATTCTTGAATAATAAATTTTTATAATAATTTTGATAATTTTTCTCTTGACTACTCTTGAAATGATTTTTGAAATATTATAGTTGAATAGTTTTTCTCCTTAATGCTTAAAATGTTGAAAATACCTTGTATTTATATGAAATTCTTCTAATTTACAAAAAATAAATCCTTACAGTCAACAATTGAAACTGGAAATTGAAATAATAAATTGTCGATGTCAACGTACTCAAATTTGGAGTCAAATTAGGTGATCTAGGGTGTAGTGTGCTCTAAACTACATCCACCTTTTTTGAGGTCTAAAAGTGTTCAAGGAAAAAAAAAATGTATAGTTTGATTTCCCATGTTTTATTTCCTAACAATGCTTATAAAATAAATAGTTAATGTGTAATTAGGTGTAAGCGCATTGAGGGGAGAAAAATCTAACTTGTGAAATTGCCATTGGTGACAATTTTTGACACTACAATATTGATATCTTAAATGCATCACCTTAATATTTAATATTATTCATTTAATGTGTTAATCAATCATATTATTATATATCTATTTCCCGTATGTTTACATATAATTTTGATTTTCCAAAAAATAAAAAATTATCAATACATTTGTTAATCTAAATTAATAAAAAAATTAAATGTTCTATATCAATCTCAATACTTTATATACAATTAAACCAAAAAAAATCTATTTGATTGTATAAATGTGAGACATCTCTCTTTACAAGGATTGTAATATCCTCAAAGAAGATATAATTAAATCAAAACTTATCATTTGACTAAACTAAATGAATATAGAGAGTAACAGATTACTTTGTTTATGGGCATCAATATCAGACTAAATGTTCCAGTTGAAATACTTAGCCATAAAATGCGAAGGTACTTAGTATAATATTAAATAAAAGGGCTTATCAGAATCTCTCGCATCAATAAGAGTACCTAGTTACATTTTCGAGATTGCTAGTGTCTTTTCTTATGTAAATATATTGAACATTAGTATTCAAGTATTCGACAGCTTGTGCCGCATTCGCACAAAAAAACAAGAAACTGAATTTCGTAGAGAAAACCTTGAAATAAATTATTCTGTTTATAGAGAGTCGCAACTCATAATAGTAAGCAGGTAGTTCCAACATGCAATGCATTATATAATACCAAATGGAAGGGACAGTAGATGGTATATTCACTTTCTCAAAAGTAGTCCAAAGTTCTAATAGGACACAATGGGACGAATGCGTTGTTGCTAATAAATAACTTATTAAATACAACGAGCTCTGAGTTCATATACACCGTCCCTTTAGGTAACTGTATTCCACAATAGGAAGGTAGTTGGAGTTGCAGCGCTGTTTATATTTGTAAAGCCCTTATTCATTTCCTAGCCGCCATGACATAAATTATATTTTTGCAGTGTATATTCTAATAATATCTGGACTTAAATGGAAATTGAGGCTTGCTAGGATCACTGAACATATATAAACATTACAAACCAGTTTCATATTAAATTAACATCGATGACATTCTTTTGGTTTCCTAAGGAACTGTGCACTTGAGTACGAAAACTATAATAAATTAGTATGGAACTGCGGAATCCAGCAAAAACTACAATAAATTACACATGAGAAATACTCATATTCCGTACGTAGTTGCTATTTTGGTATTTATAATTCCTCTTGTCAAGTACAATTTTCTCAATGAAAAAGGAAGATGTACAGAAACATTTGTTCTTTCCATTTGTCTATAGCGATAAAAACAAAGCTAGTTTTAACACGTAATGGAAATATAAAACAACAAATAGCTGTGAAAGTATATACTAGAATCAACTTTTAAAAAGTGTATTGGAATTCTAAAACATGAATGTGGAATCCATGTGTTGTCCAAGACAATAACTGAAAGATACTGTGTTGTTGCACGGTCGCTGTGAGGCCCCTATTTATTTGAAATCTCTCAATACCCATTATTATATTTGACAAGTAGCAAGTTTATGAGTAAAGGAATATTACAGATTCCAATTGTTGATTTTTAGGCTGTTGACCATCTGGTTATTTAGCGTGAAAGAATCTATCTGCTCTAAGAGCAAAATAGTAACAATATCATTCTAACAAATTAGTATAAAAAAAATCCAATGCATCATATACCAACAGATCTCACTATTAGGATATTTATAGAGAGACACCTCTAACGAAAAACATTAAATTTTCTTGAAGAACCTTATCCCAAATAAGTCTATACATACCTTGTTAGAGTATGCCAATCACCACTAGTTTGTGACGTCCACGAAGCTCTTTATATCACTAAAGTTCTGCCCTCTTAATACTGGTAATATACTAGAATTTAGTAGATTTTGTTTATAGACAACATGCGAAATGAAGTTGCTTTCATTCATTCTGTGTATTCATTTGTTTCGGTAATTCTAGTTTGTGAATCTTGGAAAATAAAGGTACCCGATACTGCAATCACAACATTTGGACTTGCTTTTGCCCCCATCTTTATGATGGTATAAAATCCACACTATAGGGGTGTTTTGTTGTAAAAGCGATCTTAGGTATAATGGTTAGATAACTAAAATCAATCATTTTTCAATAAACACTAAAATTCAAATCCATAGGGTGTTAGTTTCACTTGCAATCTAAAAGGTGAGTCAATAAATCTTGGATCTAATTCTTTAATGTCTTAGAAACTGATTGAAATTTATGAGAATTTATCAGTGATAACTTTAAGGAACCCTCCAAAAAAACTTATAAAATCTTGGCGAATCTTGGCTAAGTGCTATAATTTTCGTAGTGAATCTTTCCTTTTTCAAAAAAAAAATTATTAATTTTCTTGGCGAATCTATGCACATTATTAAAAAAATTGTAAAATCCTAGCGAACCTTAATGAAGAATTGGTAAAAATAACGATCATAGTGGCAAATCCTAGTGAATAATCACTAAAAAGATTAATTACAATGATGAATCTCTCCTTTAAAAAATTTGCATAGTTGATCGGCACAGTTTCCCCATATTTTTTTTGTTTTTTGTAATATTGAAGTAGTGGCCCGGGGATGGCAGCCATCGGCAGGGTCAAGGGGCAGTGTTGCTTGCGGGGATGAAGGGGGAAAAGCCCACTTGTGGGGTTCATGGGGGCAACGCCCCCTCGTGAGGTCCAGGGACAACTTCCTCGATACCCTTCTATCGCGATACAGACGGGGTCGAGGGGCAAAGCCCCTCACCACCAAGCATAAATTCACTATCGAAACTGCATTGGAGCACACATGAATTAAGTAATTTTTTAGAATCTCACTTTAAAAATAAAACTAAATGAAAAGCGAAATTGTTCCCATTGATTAGCTTTTTAATCAGATGGTTGTAGATTGATGTGGTGACCTATATGGACATGGCTTTTAAAAGGTTTATTGAGGGCCAAAATTTGTTTTGGGCCACATGATTAACTCTAATCGTGTGGCCCAAAAAAAAATTTGGGCCTGAACAAGCCTTTTAAAAGACACATGCATATAGGTCGCAGAATCAACCTGCAACCATCCGATTAAAAAGCTAATTGATGGCAATAAATAAAAGCCCTATTCAAGGCTAAAATATCCCTAAAATTAAATGGTAATTTATTATTAGTGGCGATATTTCCTCAAAAATAATGGTGGCAATATAATATTACTGATTAATATAATTAAAATTTGTAATTACAGTATAAACTACTGGCGAATTAGTTCCAATGATGCATCATTTACATGACGAATCAATTCGATTTATTAGTTTAAAAAATAATGCATAGGAAAATTAATTGAGAAGAAATTATTTTCTTGTAAAAATTTAGCAATCCAGTCTCCTTTTTAGCTTATTCACCATGTCTAGAGGTCCCGATTTCAATTATTTTCCAATTGGTGAAGAGTTACCACTAAAAAAATCCCTCGAATTTATTGAATTGATTTCACTATAATATAATTTGAAGATCAAGACCCTGAATTGGATTGTTGATCTTCCCATCCACCTCACCAATCTCTTATCTATTCAACTGGAAGAAAAAACTGTAGGAAAGAAAACAAACCTATAAATTTTTGAATTGCAATTCATTAACCATACATAGAAGTGTACAAAGAATTGTTGACAACAATTTTTAAAAATAATTTTGAATATGCAAACATCGTCCAATTGCTATAAAAACTTGTAGATTTTAAGTTCTCAACTTCATCTACAAGAATATAGATGGATAAAAATCTATCCACCCATAATACCATACTAAAAATCAAGATGAAATCTCAGAAAAATCATTTTTGAACATTGGGTGTTTCTATCCCTTCCTACATTTTTTTAATTTTTTAATTTTTTAATTGATTTCTCTAGTCTTGCATCCTCTTCAATCTGTATTTTTTTCCTTTATTTCAATCTCTATATTATCTCCTTATTACTCCATCCAATTTTACTCCTTATTGCATAATATGCTCCTTACAACTGTAGCTCACATTATAACTCTAAATAGTTTTTTCTTACTCTTGTACACCCCTTCATACTTCTCTTTTCTTTTGTGGCATATTTATTTTCTCTGACATTCACTTCATTTTCTCTTTTGATTAGTTAAGCAAGGAAGGGTCATGATCCTTACAAAGCTTACAACCAGGGAGAGTAGCCCAACAAAATAGACTGGCCAAACACAACAACGAGTAAAAGACATTGACAAGAACAATAATAGCAAAACAACTAGAGAGAAATAGTTCAAGCTCTAGAGCTTGAAACCAACAAATTTTCTTCCAAAGGCTTGTCAATAGAGACGAATGAGGGATATAAATAGTTTGAATAGGAGGGGCCTCAAGTGAGGAAACACACACAAAAAATTGAACATTATTTGAAATCAATGCAGTCGAAGCCATGAGAGAAATAACATCAACAACAATAGGGTCCAAAGTAAATACAGGGGCCTTAGGGGAGGCAACACACATAGAAGATCAAACAACCTTTTTTGAGGTACAACAGAAACCACCAGAGAAACAACATGATTATTAGTTTGAGTAGAAGCAGAAGGAGGCCTAGAAACCTCACTTTTTGAAGAAGAATCCACATCAATGTATATGGTTAGATGTTCTTGTAAAGCATTCTTCCACTAAGTGGAGGAAGAAATAGGACAAGAGCCAATAGGGAAATCATGAGCCAAGTGTCTAGTAGAAATGCAGTGTCTATAGCGAAAGAGAATACCTTTGTAATCCACAAGATGAGATCAGGACCAGCCATTAACTTGAAGCACCATCTCACCAAGTAAATGCTTAGAAAAATATACCTCCACAAAAATTCAAGCAAAGGAGGTATGAGTAAAATTCTTGGAGGCAAAATCCACTTTTAAGGACCTACCAAGAGAATTATTGATGCCCTCAGAAGCAAAAGGACACGAGAAATATAAGGGAAGACATGGTAATCTCACCAAAAAAGGCATAACATCAATAGGTTCCATCAAAGGGTTGAAGGAATGGACCCAAGGCTACATGGATAGAGAGTGAGAATCCCATTCCCACAAACCCTGATCTAAAACTACTTGCCTATCTTTAGAAGAACAAAAATCAACTAAAAAATTCCTATAATAGAGGGGTAAATATTCATTATATACCTTCCATAATAGGAGACCAATTTTTGGAGATCCAGAGGTGTAGGTTAGGAAGGGAAGACCACAAATGGTAGAACTTGCAGATAAGGGTAGTCTTGGAATAAAATCTATGCAATCTGAAACTTCTTGGCCAAGAGAAATCATAGGAGAAAAATTTACACACCTCAAAGGATGCATAGATCCCTCCCCAACATTTCTATTCCTCAAAATACTTAGAAGCAACAACAGAGGTGAGGTCAAGTACTAAGTTGAACTAGGTGGAGAGGATATGGGTTGTAGGGAGCCAACAAGGGAGCAGGGATGAAAAACATTCAAAAAATTAATTGGGAAGGAAGGGAAGAAGGCATGCTAGTCCATAACGATAGTATTTTAATAGAGTTTTATTCTCTCTATTTTGTTTGACCATTTTCCTCTAATTTTTATGCCCATTCACTTCAAGAATGACTCCCCTCTATCAATCTCTAATATATTGCAGCATATATTTTCAATGTTTATCTAGCTTTTCTCTTTTCACTTTGTCCTTGTCTTCACTTGGAAGCCTCAAGTCCTTCCTGGTATGTGCCTAATCACACCTCACGTGACACATGAACCCATTGCTTCTTCTTGGTTGTGTTGAACACCTATTTTCTTTCACATCCCATTCCCCTAACTCCTCTATTGTTGTTTATTCCTCTTCCATAGGTACTACTTCTTATTCCACTTCCATGTTAGAAAATGAAAATAAAACTATAACCATGAATAAAATTGACACACTTTTTTATTGATCTTTGTCACCAGTTCACTTGGATGCTACTACATTAGACTACAAGACCAAATATGAAAATACAATTTTCTTTACTGACAAAATTGAAAAACCAAAATTTGAAAGCAGGGTATGTGCAAGATCATCATGGAAAAAACAGGCCCTTAAGTGGCAAAAAATTCAGAAAAATCAGAGTTAGGCAACTTGACGTAAAAATTTGAATAAGTTATCTATATTATTTCAAAAATATGTAAGAATAGAATTTGTAGAAAATTGAATGTCGTTTCTAAACTACTAGGTTTATTTAAAATATATATATATATATATCTATTTGGTGAAAATTTGAAATTTCAATATAGTAGTACTTAAATTTCAGGGACAAAATAAGAAGTAGGTGTCTGTCTGACCACCCTAACCACAATAAAATGACAATATTTTTTTATAAGTTTTTAGACATAAGTATATGACTCATGTCCATATGTGATGCATATTTGTTTGTAATTTTTTTCTAAGTAAATAATTAATTATGAATTTATTATTACAACTTTTAAAAAATATAAAAACTTGTATGTCTAACCACCTTAACCTTGTCAAAACTTCATGAAGCTCAATTTTTATTTTTTTGATCCTATAGTATGTGAAACGTAGAATGTGATGCATATTTTAGATTCAAAAAATAACATACCATTTGAAAGATATAGATTTTTTTCAATCAACCTATCTATGAGGACTTTAGTCGTAATTCAAATAGAAATGAATAATAATTATTTATTAAATTCAAAGTAAAGCATAATTTATATTGGTGGAAAGCTAAGAATCTCCTTTAAAAACCATTTTCATTTCATCAATTTTGGGTTAAAAAAGTTGTAAGCCACATACCCTACAAAATATCCATCATATCGCTACCTTTTGGCCCATCATGATCCTACACATACCCAACAGATCTAGGAAGGATAGATTATTGCACATCTAATATGTATAGTTGAGTCTAGTATTGCTAGTCTAGAGCACAAGGATTCCCTAGACTATCTTCCTATTTTCTCATATATGAATTTATAGATCTATAACCTATTCTCTGCCATCTATAATCTTACTTTGAAATATCTATCTTCAGATCTAAACCTACAAAAATATTTTAAAAAGGGAGAGGAAAGAAGTGGCTATATATAAGTTTTCTTCAATCAAACCCCCTTTTTGGTATTTCTACCTCCGTAAATAGTCAATTATCTGAATGATAAAATGTGTGTACTCTTAACCTTAAGTGCATCTAAGGCTATAATGACCTGAAAAAGCTAAAAGCCCTACTCAAGTGTGTTAGATAAAGATTCCTAAATGATAACATTATGATCATTCCAAGGTAAATTAAAATGCCCTTAGGAAAATCTAAAATGCAATAATATCTTTCTTAGGGTAGCAAGTAGGTTGAATATTGAAGAAGAGAAAACTCTAAAAAAAAGTCATTAGTTTGTTGAAAATGGACAAAAAAAATCCAAAACCTAGATTCCATCATACTCTTCTATTGGTATCAAACTCCAATGATTGTAGGAGCTTGATTAAATGTAAAAATTCTCTTAACAACCTTTAAATTTGAATATGTTTTTGTAGAATATAATTTCCATCTTATTTCCACTTTTTTTCATGTGATAATTCATGTTTATATAGTGGAATTTAGAATAAATTTTATCTTTCAAGTGATTAAATTAAATTTGAATTTTTATGATTAAATTACCACCAAGGCCTAAATTTAAAATTGCATCTATAAAATTAAGGACCAAAAAACATCATAAATTAAATTTTTTGAGCAAAGTAACTAGTCTAGGGAACCCTATACTTCATACAAACCTTTTAACACTCAAAAAAGTGTGCATGAGTATTTAGGGTCTAGTAAAACATGGAAATTTTAATAGTTAGGGAACTTTTCAGAATTAATTTGATGATGTTTAATCAATAATATATTTTTTTAGGGTAGTGTAGATAGATTCTCTTGTGGTGTTGAAAAAAAAATATAGGGCTAGGGAATGTATAAATACATTGATGAAAAGGTCACTCAAGTCGTTTACATATACAACATGAAATTTTTCTTTCACCTAAAACAGATTAAAATTTTTGACACTACAAGGAAGAGTGTACAACTCTAGTACTAATTTGATGGAAATAATATACAAATAACACTAACAAAGACTATTTCTTGATTGAAAAAAAAATTTGAACAAATAAAATGGAGTCACAACTTCCCTTATCCACACCTAAAAGGGGAATGAAGGAAGAGGAATATGATTTTGTAATGTTCACACTCAAGAACAATTTCATGAGATTCCAATGCAATAAAGTTTAAAATATGTCAAAGGAGATTGTTCCTAAGGCTGTAAATTGATAAAGAAGATAAAATATAGATGGAAAACAAATGAAATGCAAGATGTTTGAAAACACAATGTGATATGCAAAATGAACTAAAAATGCAAAGAAACTATAACATAAATTAATGAGATTGAAGAGGTGCACCTAGAAACTGGAAATTCATGGAGAGGATATCCAGAATCCTACATAAATCATTGTTGAAGCCCATTGGGACTCATACGCCAAGCTAGGCGACTTAGTCATGTTTCAAGGAAATTTTGCCAGAACAGGTTTCAAACAAAAGGGTACTCAAAACTGCAAAAACCATTTTTTAGGCTTGGAAGTGGGACTCATAAACCATTGATGGTGACTTAGTCCATTTCCAAATTTTGGGAAATTCAAATGTGGAAGCAGAAGCTCTCGGTCTGTACTTTCTGCTCCTCTAGGTATTCAAATCCAAAACCTTGATTTCTGGTACTGTAAGTGACTTTTTGCGAATATTCTGACCTATCCAACAAGGAGATGTATTCAACAAGTTTACAACCTATTCTTCAATGAACTCCAAGCTTTCAAGGTAGGTAGATCTACAAAGCAAGAAATAAAGAAAGAAAGAAAGAAAGAAAAATGTTGAATGCTAGGGAATATGGGTTTTCCTTGGTCAAACTCCTTTTAGGTAATCAAACCAAATGAAGAAATAAGAGGAAGCATGAACATGAAATGAAGGATTTAAAAACTTTCCATGATGATAGATCTTGAATTTCTACAACAATGGATGAAGAATCTTCCTTTGAATGCCTTAGAAGACTATCTTGATGACTTAAAATACTAAAACCCTAGCTTGCTTGAATTGAGATGGATGTTGAATGATGGATGAATGATGAATGAATTATGAATGAATAGTTAATTAGGGTTTAAAATATTGTTTATATAGGAAATCCACCTAAAATTCCCATTAATTTGATCCCCAAGGCCGACATGGAAGAAAATTAAACTTAAAACCCAATTTTTCATGCTCAAAGCTCGAAAATAGCCCAAATGGGACTAATTCACCACTCTAGGTGACTTAGTCCCACCTAGATGGGACTCATTTGCCCAAAGTGGCAAATGGGCCCCACAGGGGCTCTTTTGCCAGTTGGGATGTTAGGGAGTGAAGAATTTTAGTTTCTATGTTGATTTTATCGGGTCTTTGATCAAAATAAGCCTTAGGATGCACAATATGGGGTCATAGGGGCCTATTAATGATGATATAAAGGGAAATTAGGGCTAGGGACACAAATTCCAATGTGAAAGTGTCATTAAATACAATTTACAATACTAATATGAGGTCCACATAGCCTACAAAGGCACAACATCTAATGTGAATGTGTAAAACACATTACAACAATAGATTAAAATTACATTTAATTTACAAGCCTTCTAGAATAATGTGAGAATGTAATTAAATACATTTTATAACATTGAATTAGGGGAAAAATAGGTCCATTAGACTTAAATACTTAATAAAAGTCTAGAAAAGTGTGAAAGTCACTTACAACACTTTACAACAACTTTACAAGACATCAATGAATGCATTTTATTTAGTTTACAAGGGTCCAAGACCTAATGTGGATGTGCAAAACACCTCACAATCCTAAATCAAGGCATCATTGTGTCCAACTTATCATTAGTTATTCTAAAATCAATAAAGGAAAAAGGGATTTTTTTTGGTGTCCACATTTAGTCCCCACTTTAGTGAGAGGATGAACTTGCTTCAAACTCACACTAAAGTAGACATTCAAGAGGGGTCCAATCGTACCAATTCGAATGGTCTAGGATAACAAAGATCAAGGAAGCAATCAAGCCCCCATGATCCAAGATCCTAAGTCAAACTGACTTAAGCCTTCCCAACTATAATAGGCAAAGTGATCACACCAAGTCGATGTTTTCCTACATTGTTAAATCCATGGATAGACAAGGAATTAGGTTGAATTTCCAATTTATCCACATATATCCTATCCAAAATATTTACACTACACACATTAAGGGTTGAGCCATTGTCAACAAGGGTTCACTTTATCCCTATTCTTTTGTATTGAGATATTATTATGAAAGCAACATTTTTTTTTTGCATTTCCAAATGTGGGAGTTCACTTTGGTGAAAAATAATGTCAGCGTTTATTCCTTGGATCATGGCAGCTATGTCATTTGGTTGCACATTAGAAGGGATAGGAACTTGTTGCAAGGAATTTTGAATCATGTGATAATAGTGAGGGGAAGCTTGAATAAGGTTTCATAATGATATCTTAGCAGGAGTATTCTTAAGTTGTTCAAAAAAATCATACTCCTTCCCACTATGTGAAGGAAAATGAGGAGGACCGGGTAAGATAGGGTTAGGAAAAGGTAAGGTTGTTAGGGTTGGTTGATTGGGTTGCAGATTGTTTCTAGTGTTATATATATGAGCAATAGTATTATGAATTAGTTGCTGTGACACATTATGTGTAGGTGGGTAGAGGGTGAATTCAAGTTTGTTTTGAGTTTGAGGTTTGTGTGATGGTGGGTAAATAATTAGAGGATTCTTAGGATGTCCTATGGGATATGTAGGAGGTCCATTAATCAAGGGGGATCTAACAGAAAATTGTGCATTCATAACCTCATCGATCTTGTGTTGATGTATCTCTAATAAAGGGCAATCTAGAATCACCTTTTTATCGTTATCTAAGGAAGACACATTACTTTTGTTGCCATTTTCTACCACCATGATATTCTTCCTATGAGGAGAGTTTTTAGGAGAACTACGAGTCAAATTTTTTTGACATTCATGGATTGGTTCTTCTAAACTGACTTCATCACAAGTAGGGGAATGATCAATGGTTGGATTTTATTTATTATCAATAGAGGAGTTATTAGGAGAATTCTCTATTTGATTGTTTGTTCTCTCCAAGGTCTCATTATCTTGTTCCATATTATCTACCCTAGTAGAAGAGCTTGTAATATGTTCATCCATGGTTAGATTTTGTAAGGTAGGTTCATCAAAATTAGGGAAGGAATCAAGAGAAGGACCTCTATGATTTTCATGCTTACCAAAGAGATCGATCCATATGGTAGGAGCAATAGGAAAGGGAGAAACAAGATTGTCATGACTTTCAAGTATATTTTCTAACACAAAATGATCATCTTCATTACGATGAAGGATATTAGGAGAAGATTCAATGTGATTATCATGGTTGTCTAAAATTACACCCTTGTGCCCTATAATGTCTTCCCAAGTGGGAGAAGTAGAATTTTCAAAGATCTCAGTTAGGCTCCTAACACCATGTCTTCCTCAAAATTTTCATTTTCATGGTCACTCAATATTATAGCATTGTCACAAGTAGGCAAAATGTTGGGAGAGGAATGTAAATTAAGTACTTGGTGGTGGAAATGATTTCATCGTCTATTGTTATACTATCTTCCCGAGGGGAATGAAGAGAAGAGTAAAAGAGATCTTCATGATTCTCAATGATTGCATCTTCTTTCACCATGATACCTTTGTTACTAAAAGGACAGGTATCAGGGGAAGAAAAATTATGATCATCATGGTTATCTATGTTTGTATTCTCTTCTATCACATCCTTCTCACAAATGGGGGACATAGGAGAGGGTATATATTTAAGGAAAGTGTGAACATGTCCACTTGTTTTCCTTAAAAGACTCTTATAACTAGGAAATGCATTGAATGAATGACTAAGATGTGTATTGACTAACGTTTTCTTCACAAACTTGGAAAAGACAAAAGCTATCATTGTTGAATGCAAACTCAAAATGTAATGTTTAACATGAAATGTAATTTTTAGTTTTCAAACATGGTAATTTAGTGGTTACATTAACCAATGATATGAAAATGAAATGTTGTAAATTTTAAATGAAACAATGCATGAAATGGGAAAATTTAAGCTAGATTTTGTAAAATGCATGTAACAGAAACTCAACCAACTAATAAAAATAGTTAATGACAAAAAAAAATGTAGAAAAAAGATTTGAAGTGTTGTAAAAGGCAGTTTCAGGGGTGTAAAGGGACTAGTTCGCCCAAGGTGGTGAATGAGTCCTAGAAGGGATTTTTTTCTTCAAAATTTCAAACTTTTTTGGTTCGTTTTTATGTTGTGTGTGCTCTATGATGCAAACCTAAGATGCAAATGTATAATTTCAAAACAATTCAATGATTTAAGATGCAAAATGCAATCTATATGCACTTTCACTAATGCAAAATTTGAAACACTATAATTCACTTTAAACAATGCAATGCAAACTAATTCTAGGATGCAATTATTTTCCAAATAAAAAATATGATGTTCTAAAGTCAGGTTCACCAAAATGTCAACAAAGAAAATGGAGTCACAACTTCCCTTATCTGCACCTAAAAGGGGAATGAAGGAAGAGGAATTTCATTTCACAAAGTTCACACTCAAGAACAATTCCGTGAGATTCCAGTGCAATAGAGATTGAAATATGTCAAAGGAGATTGTTCCTAAGGCTGGAAATTGATAAAAAAGATAAACTATCGATGCAAAACCAAGGAAATGCAAGATGTTTGAAAACACAATGTGATATGCAAAATGAACTAAAAATGCAAACAAACTGTAACAAAAATTAATGAGATTGAAGAGGTGCACATGGAAACTTGAAAGTGATGGAGAGGAGCTCTATTATCCTACAAAAATCACTGTTGAAGCTCACTAGGACTCATACGCCAAGCTGGGTGACTTAGTCCTATTTTAGGAAAATTCTGTCGGAACAGGTTTTAGACAAAAGGGTACTCAAAACTACAAAAACCATTTTTTAGGCTTGTAAGTGGGACTCATATGCCATTAATTTTGACTTAGTCCACTTCCATATTTTAGGAAATTCAAAAGTTGAAGCAGAAGCTCTCGATCTACACTTTCTGCTCCTCCAGGTATCCTGATCCGAAACCCTGATTTCTGGCACCATAAGTGACTTTTTCTAAATATTTTTACCTAGCCAACAAGGATATTTCCTCAACAAGTTTGCAACCTATTCTTCAATGATCTCCAAGCTTTCAAGGTACCTAGATATACAAACAAAAAAAGAAAGAAAGATAAATGTTGAATGTTAGGGAATGGGGGTTTGCCTTGGTCAAACCTCTTTTACGTAATTAAACCAAACAAAGAAATAAGAGGAAGCATGAAAATGAAATGAAGGAATTATAAACTTTCCATGTTGATAGATCTTGAATTTCTACAACAATGGATGAAGAATCTCTCGTTGAATGCCTTAGAAGACTATCTTGATGACTTAAATGCTAAAACCCTAGCTTGCTTGACTTGCGATGGATGATGAATGATGGATGAATGATGAATGAATTATGAATGAATAATGAAATAGGGTTTAAAATATTGTTTATATTGGCAATCCACCTAAAATTCTTGTTAATTTGATACCCAAGGATGACATGGAAGAAAATTAAACTTAAAATCCAAATTTTCCTGCTCAAACCTAAAAAATAGCCCAAATGGGACTAATTTGCCACTTTGGGTGACTTAGTCCCACCTGGAGGTGACTCATTCAACCAAAGTGGTGAATGGGTCCCATAGGGGCTCTTTTGCCAGCTGGGATGTTAGGAAGTGAAGAATTTTAGTTTTCATGTTGATTTTATTGGGTCTTTGATCAAAATAAACCTTGGGATGCACAATATGGGGGCATAGTGGCCTATTAATGATTATTTAAAGGAAAATTGGGGGTAGGGACACAAATTTCAATGTGAAAGTGTAATTAAATACACTTTACAACTTTGAAATGAGGTCCACATAGCCTAGAAAGGCACAACATCCAATGTGAATGTGTAAAACACATTACAACACTAGATTAAAATTAGGTTTAATTTACAAGCCTCCTAGATTAATGTGAGAATGCAATTAAATACATTTTATAACATTTAATTAGGGGAAAAATAGGTCCATTAGACTTAAATACTTAATAAAAGTCTAGAAAAGTGTGAAAGTTTCTTGAAACACTTTACAACACCTTTACAAGACATCAATGAATGCATTTTATTTAGTTTTCAAGGGCCAAAGACCTAATGTGGATGTGTAAAACACCTCACAACACTAAATCAAGGCATCATTAAGTCCAATTTATCATTATTTATTCCCTAATCAAGCAAGGAAAAAGGGATACTTTTTGGTATCCACAAAAAGAAAACATAAAATATGGAAACCATTTGACGAATCACAACACTGAAAAAATAATAGAAAATATATTTTCATATCACATTTACAAACATACTACAATTTTTTTACCAAAAAAATCCTATGATTGACTATAGATGCTATGTGTCACAGTATTTCTACAATTATTTTGAGTTGGTTGCTACTTAGACCTATAATACATCTTTTATTTCCCCATATTCTACCAAATTCCTTATGAAGTGATATCTTATTTTAGTCTAATTGATTTTTCCATGGTAGGATGGATTCATTATCAAAGCTATTGATGATACATTATCATAATTTATATTTATACCATTGTCTTGTTATGCTTTCAAATATTCTTAGATTCTTTATAGCCAAAAAACCTTACATGCTATTATATTTGTTGCTATATATTCAAATTCAACTATATAAAGGGAAGCAATATGTTGCTTCTTGGAAGTCCATAAAATGACTCCTAAATTCAAATGAAATATATATATATATATATATATATATATATATATATATATATATATATATGAAATATACTTGCCCAGTCATTGTAAGTATATCCAATGAAATCAAACTCATTTTCTATAATATAAAATGTACCATATCCCTTTGTTCCATCATACCTTAAGATATTCTTACTTCCTTCACAATGTGTATACTTTGGTGTCTACATAAATTTGGAAATAAGATAAATGTGTGTATTATATCATGCCTAGTTGTCAAATAAATTAAACATCCAACCAAAATTTTATATAAAGTTAGATTTGCATTGTTGCTACAATATTTGTTTCTTAATTTTAGGCTTGTTGTTTGTTTTTATGTAATTTTTTTTTCACATTTTAATATCTTTATAATATATTTTGGATACACTTCTAGAGAGATAAAAATACCATGATAATTTTATTTGTTTTTATTCTTAGAAAATATCATAGTAGACTTAACTATTGTTCAAACAATAGAAATAAGGTTTCCACCTTTTGGGAAATGGAACACAAGGGACCTAGACCAATTTTCTTCAATTTTTATTCAAGGAAACACTAGAGAGCTCAATCGAAAGATGGAATGTAGGAAATAGATCTACTAGGAGGGTGTCCTAGGGTATGATTAGAGGTATAAAAGGGGTTCACCAGAAAATTAGGGCTTGGAAAGACAAGAAATGTAAATGACATGCAAAGTACCATGCAAAACCTAACTAAATGACATAGAATGTGAAACTGAAATACAAAATAATAAAATGAGAATGAACAGAGGTGCACCTGGTTTTGGTTCCTATTGATGGGTGCTTTTGCACTTCTCAACATAGGAAACACACAAGTGCACTACCTTTCTTGAAATACAACTTTCTACAAACAAGGTGCATAAAATTACCCCAAGGTCTCTCAAGTGTCAGGTCATGGCTTGCAAAAATAGCTCAGTGGATTGATGTGATTTGCTGGTAATCATAAGGGGCATGGAAAATTGCTAAGTTGGAAGGAGATTGGATTCTCAAGCGGAGTTTATGAGATTCTAGGAGTGATGTGTAATTGCTGCAAGTTCAAAATAGCAATCTAAACTCCATGGACAACATCAAATTTGGCTTTACAATGATGCTAGAACTTTGCCTAAATTACTATTTCAAAGAAAGGTCAAAAGTGAAAAGGGAGGTGAGAGTTCCTAGCCCTGCAACTACCGATGAACAGTGACAATGGAGGATTCTATAGTGGACAACCTTATTATAACCAAGTTCCGCTTAACCAAACAACATACATTCTCATGAAACTAGTGCCATATTCTAAGGTCTACAAATTTTTAGATGTTCATTCACCATAAAACATAAATAAAAGATGAATTTTAAGTGCAAAAATGAATTAATGTTCGGACTAGCTTTACACTGTTGTTCAGCATCAACAAACAACAAAAATCATGAACAATGAAAGCATCAACACCATAGCATTCTTCAATATCAATGGACAACATGAACTAAACTACTAAAACTACTTGAAAGCACTTAGAACCAAAAAAAATCAATCTAAATCTATCAACTTTGAGAAGATGAATCATGCAACATGTGAGAAACAAACAAATCCACCAAAAGCAATGAAATTCTATTGAAATTTCTGTGGCGTGTCTTTACAATAACTCAACTCTCTCTTTGAAAATGATATGAGACCCCTATTTATAGTTTTCCAAAAGTGAAATGAATGGCATGATTTACTCTCATTGTGTCCACAACCATGATTCATTTTACATTAGGGTTTCACCTACCCTAGAAATATACTAATATAAAATACATTTTTGTTTTTTTCTCTATTTTGTCCTGTAGTGGCCCTGACACTATAATAGTTTTGTCTTCTAGTGACTGCCTTCTTTTCTCAGCTTATACTATTAGGAACTCATCATCTACTATTGGCTTTTATTTGTTCTTCTAAAGAGTAGCATATTCCATGAATTTTACAATCAGTGCTTGAAGCTTGCCCCACTCCATGATATCGGATTGAAGAACTTGGAAGGTCAGCTTCTTAGATATGTCAGTGATTTGTTCCCTATTCTTATTGCATTTTGGTGTGGCCTTAATTACCTATTCAAACTGGATAAATTCTCTAGCAACAAAATCCATGAAGTCTGACATTAGTGAGTTTGTTTCCCCTTGCTCCATCTCCTTATGGAAGTATGGCTTAATCTTCTTTAGATTTTCTCTACGATAGGCATATCATAGTCCGTCATCAGCTTCAGGTATTCCTTGTTGTCTATTCTATACTCATTGACCTATATGAGGTTGAGGTCTACCTCATGTAGCACTCTCTCCAAGATGTCCCTCCTATGATCTAGACCCATTTTCCATGTTTCTACCAGCTAGTGATCATCCTTCACAAGGGCCTACTCCTTCTCCCATTTCTTCTCAGGCATTTTGAGAATGGCCTTAAGCTTAGGATAGGTGATCCTATATAGCTCAGTGAACTAGTGACATATCTTTTCTATGCCCTCTAGTTGCTTTTGTACATCTTAGAATTTCTTGGATGTTTGGACAACATGACCTATGCCCATGTCAACATAATAAAGCACCTATCAGAACCAATCTGTAATAGCCTTTATCCAATTCTTCATTTTATCCATTTTGGTAGGATCTTCTTTGGAGAGAAGCGGGGGCGCAAAAGATATCATTGGAGTTTCTTCCTCTAGAGATGTCAATTGCTAAATATAAGAGTTGAGATCCACTATTTGTGCCTTTAGTTCCTCCTTAGAGGACTGATCCTTGCTTATCTATTGCATTATTGTGGCCACTGATTCCTAGAATTCATCAAATTTCTACTCTCCTATAGTAGGGCCCAAGTTGATGGTGGAAATATTATAGCCCACCCCTCCTTTTTCTATCACTAGGGTGGCTATTTGCACTATTCTTCATCCTGAGGTGTCTACCGTGATTTGGGAATAGACCCTTGGCTTCTTTTCTTTCTACATCTTTGTTTTTTCTCTTGCCAATATAGCCTCGAGTCTAGTCTTGGGATCGACGAGGGCTAGGGTATTCTTTTGCAATTGCTTCTCGAGCTAGTCGGGCATCTGAGTTTCCCCTTTTGGTCATTCATGATCACCTTCCTCTCTCTGTGCAGGTTGAGGTTTTTTCTCCTCATGACCCAGGGCTCCTCATTTGATTCTTTCTTTTTCTTGATTTGATTCTTCAATGTGTATGGTATTTTCCCTTTCAGACTCAGTAGGGGCTACATTCTCCTTAATGACACTTTTTATTTGAGACTCTCTTTCTGCTTCTTGCTCGAGCTCTTCATGGTGCTCTAGCTCGGGGCTCTTCTTTGGAGCATCTTCTTCCTTCTCTTATATTTTCTCTCCTTCTTCTCTCTCAGGTGGTACCTCTTCTCCTTAAACATGGCCTTTATCTTGCTCAAGTAGTGGAGGCCCCTCAAATGCCTCCATGTTGAATTCAATGTCTTCTTCCTCTTCAGGAGGTTGCCTTTCAGACTCCACCTCTTCTATATCCTTGAGTTGATGAGACAACTCCTCTTCAAGATCTTGGTCTGAGGTCTCTATTATGTACTTAGCATTGAGGGCTTCAGTGTCCTTCGAAGATTGTGAATTTTCCTCATCAATTGCCACCTTATCCACGCTTATGTCCACTCGACCTAAAAGGATCTTCAGGATCTTCCATTACTCCTTTGGAGGGCTCCCTTTGTGGTTTCTCCATTTCTTCTAATATTTGCATGGTGGCCTCCATTTTCGGTGGCTCTATAGGCAGAGGGGGAATAGGAAGACCAACAATAATATGAGCCATCATAGCTTGGATAGTGGGATTCATTATTACCATAGAGAGCTTGATGGGTATTCTTTACATATATTTAGCAAAAGTCTCTAGCAAGGTGAGAGGAGGAATAGTAGTTGTAGCAACCGAGGTTACTGTGGTAGCAAGAGTAGGCAATGGTGGGGGCAATGAGGGAGATGAAAATGGGAATGTCATGGTTGAGGAGGATTCTAACACCATAATTGAGGTTGTTGGTGAGGTGGAAGCAAGATGGACTGAGATGTCCATAGTGAGAGGAGAGGAAACAGGCAGTTCTTGGGATACAATAGGTGGTGGAGTGGCAACGATAGTGATAACGGTGGGAGCAGAGGTAGCAAGTGGTGACTGTGATTGCTTGGCCTCTTCTTCTCCTTCATGTTGTGGATCTTCCTCAATGGTTGGAAATTCACTAAATACACCTAACTTCTTTGGTTTATTTGAAGATATTCCCTCTAAGGCCTTCTGTGTATAGAGTTTGTGTTTGGGTTGATGCTCAGACACATCTTTTCTCTTTCTTGACCTAGTCACCAGAGGAGATTTGGGAGTTTCTTTGGTTGGGGCAGTAGCTGCTCCACTATCTATTTTTCTTTTGAGCTCATCCATGAGCTCACCATATATTAACATGACACCCTATGCCTTAAGTTGGGAAATTTTAGCATTTACCCATTGCCTAGTCCTGTTCTCAATGGGCCTTGTTACAATATCGAGGTCATTGACCTCTAGGTAAATGCAAGAAGATGAGTTCACGAAACATGGAAGTTTTTTCCATATGCAAAAAAATGAATTCGGCTTGCAAAAAAGGGGATCTCGAGCCTAAATTTAAAAAATGAGATCCTATTTTTCAAAACGGCATCCCATTTTTTAAAATTTCCATTTTTGGGAAATTTTCAAAACGGATCCCATTTTGAAAATTTTTCAGAATAAATTTCAAAAATGGAAAGTTTTCAACCACGAGATCCCATTTTGAAAATTTCTATTTTGGGAAACTTCCAATTTTTGAAAATTTTCCATTTTTAGAAAGTTTTCAAAACTGGATCCATTTTCAAAACTTTGATTTTTTTAAATTTTCGTTTTGGAAAAATTTCAAAACGGGATCCCATTTTTTAAATTATGAATTTTTGGGCGAGGGTTTTGGCTTGTTTTTTGGTTTGGGAAATGGCTTGGGGACCCGAACCTAAGCTTTGGACTTGGTTTGACCTGCAACTTGAAAGTCCTGTTAATGTCATAGGAAAATAATGACTTTGGACATATGTTTGAAGACCTATTTTGTAGAATTATTTTATGAAATTAAAACCTATTATAGATGAGATAGTGCAGATTCCAAATATGTAACTTTTTTAATAATTTGATTACTTTTTCTATTTTCAATTAATTTCTAATGAAACTAGTCAATAAACTTGAATTATCAGGTTTTTTTAGTATTTTAATAACTTTTGATCAACATAACATTTTGATGAACGGATTGCATGAGAAAAAACTTCAAAAAATTCTTTTCAGTTAAAAAAAATAAAAAAATGATAAGTTTAGGTCATCCTATGCGTGTCGTACACAGTGATTTTTCAAAACGACAAATATGCCTAATAAAAATTTAATAAAAAAAATATTCAATAAAAAATTACAAAAAATATTGAAAACAAGCTTCAGTGAGTCACAAATCTTTTCCCAAAAGGATTTAGAAAAATATGATAATTTAGGTCAAAATATGGATATCGTACATGTGAATGGTATGCTATAAAAAAGTGAATTTTAAATAGTGGTTTATAGAAACGCCTATTGAAACTCAATTTTTACAATCTGGGTATTGAAATAAATTATATATTTGGAAACTAGACTCCGAGTACTAAATTTTATGATCAGCAACTTTTTTGAAGATTCCATCTCTAAGTGCTTCAAATTTTAAGATCAAATGTGTCAAATTCTGAAAATTAGGTAAAACACTTCCACTTTTTGGCCAAAAAGTGGACTCAACTTCTTGCACACACCCCTCTTCCTCATCCCAATCAATCAGTGGTAATGTTAACTCGGCCACAACATCAAATATTTCATCAAGGGTGGTGTCCTCTTCTACAATCTTGTTAGGCACCAAGAACACGATTTTCTGCACAAATTGGGTCTTCATCCTCATGTAATGCCTCATTCTTACCTCTTTCATCTTTGCACTTGGCCCATAAATTTTTTATGTGAGGAAAATGGGTAGATTGTTTCCTGAAAAACTTCTTTAATTTACCATAGCGGTCCATCCTGGGTGGGGCTATGTGGAGGTCCAAATGATACTCCACTATCTCCTTTTTTGAGTACTTCATGCACTGAGCTGCAGGGATAGCATACATCCCTTGCCCGAAATTAAGGGGATAGGGGATTGCATCCTGGTGTTTGTGACTTAGTAGAGTGTGGGAATTTTTCAGCTACTTGGAGACCTCCAATATAATCATCTAGTCATTAGGGTACCAGGGCAGCTTGTAAGGTCTCTCAGAGAAGCCCTTTGTTCTGATATATGTGAATTTTGGGAACTGGATGAACAGGAACCCGAACCTCTGAATGAATGCCGAAGCACTATGAGAGACTCTTCTATGAAAATCTCCTCCAAGGAGTCTGATAATATGCCCTATGAAGGAATTGTTTACCCTCTGATATTCCCTTTTGAAGTTTTTGTACTGCAATTGTGGGTATCGATCATATACCTTGATCTCCCTGCTTCCTAGATTCAGTTTTTGTACAATGAAGAGGCTTTTGTATGGGAATGCATCCGCTAGTAGGTATACCAAGTAGGAGGTTATGTAAAATTGGGATGTATTCTTTACGGCCATGAACTGTGCATGCATGGTGTCGCTGATGATCTTGGCCCAATGGAACTTTTCTTTTCCATGAATGATCTCTTCAATGAAATAAAACATCCACTCTTGAAAGAATTCAGTGCTAGAGAGGTCCATTACTTTGCTTAATAAAGTGACCAGATAGTGGTACTCTTCATGGAAGTCACTTTTGAAAAGCTCTTATGGCACCTTAGCAGTGCTACCCCTCTTCTCCATCAACCATTATTGGCTGGTTAGCTTCTTGCATGACATGGGGTTTTCCTTCCACATGTTCTCAGTGTATCCCTTCTCTATTTCCTGCATGGGGTTGAATGTCAGGATATCAAAAGTTTCACCTATGGACCAGGCAGACAAGTCTACTAATAGCATACCCTCATGATCTATGATTTTCTTGTTGCCACTATGGTAGCACTCTCTCCATGCCATCACAAGTTCTGGAGCTACAAGTGTAGGTGGGAAGTCAGCTACCTTAGCTAGGCCACTCTTTTGGATCTTCTGTGTATTCTCAGTGATGGGATTTCTCGTGATTCTTCGTCAGAATTAATCTATATGTACGTGCCCTAGGTTGATGTCTGATATTGAATCTCACATAGAGGTGACCTTGGAGGTGATTTCCACTCCATGGAACTGATACTTCATTTGAACTTTTTCCTCTTTTCCCCTTGGTGCTTTGATATTTTTCTTTCCCTTTTCCTTCTTTGCATACTGCCCCGATGTACCCCCAATAGATTCCATAAATCCTACAAGAAAAGATGTTGTAAGTGTATTCATATAAAAATAAGGGAAATATTAGTGAAATCTTGCAAAATGAGGGTTAGATCTAGCAACTTATCTTCAAAAGATCATGAAATTCATTAATGTTCATTGCTTGGCACTCATTTGGGTCAGTTATAGTAGTGCGGGCCCAGGGATGTGAGTTTCCCAAGGCTGGTAGCTGTCAAGAGGAGGCAGAAGGGAAATGGTGCTGAGAGCACGACGACCCACAAATGACCACTCACACTCAGAATCCCACATTTGGAGTTTGGAGGTTGGTCAAGGATTCAAGGCATTTTGGCATGTTGGGAAATCATCTATGAGGTCTTTGGAGGCATTCAATTAGTCATCTTGTTTGTGTAGGTGCAAGGGTTGTAGATGTAGGGGATATCACAAATATTTGGAGCTTTTCCATAGAGAAACGACGATCGTAGCCCTGAGGTCCACAAGGAGAATCCTGCAATGTGGGGTCTGTAGGTGGCTTGGACAACCTGGGTAGGGGTTCACTCCTTTGGATGTTTGCAGGCAGGGACCAATAGAAGGCTGCTAGGAGATGATCATTTAGGGACAACGATGAAGACACGATAGTCTGTAGGAGGTGGCCTACACTAGCGGATCCACAAAAGGACTTGGCAATGATCACTCTATTTAAAAAATGACTCAAATGACAAAAGGGAGCTTAGGCCTCACAATTCAGGAGGAAGGCAAGACACAACCATTTAAGAATGACAACCAACTGACTGTGGGCCACAAGTGACGAACCATGAAGCAATGCCAACAATTCATTTAAACTTAATCATTTTAGTGCGAAGGGGTCGAGGTGGACAACTTGGTCAGAGTCTGCAAGGTAGGCCGATGAGGTCCCCTGACTATTTCGAATGGCGATGAGGGTGGGGCAGTTTGTAGATGGACCCTCGCAAGGTTTAGCCAACATGAGGTTTGAAGACTTAGTTATTTTTAGATGGCGGGCTGAAATGGTGAAGCAAACCATGGAGTAAGCAAAGCAGGCAGGAGGAAGGATCTCACTGCTTATGGGAGGCATGTGAAATGGCACTAGAGGGTGGATGAAAGCATGTAAGGAAAGACCCACAGAAGGAGGACAATGTTTTAGCACCTTACGTAGGCAGTCTCAGTGGAACCTGCTATGCGGGGGGATAGCAAGGGATGGCCATTTAAGAATGGTGATGAGACGAGGGTCATCCACACATAGTGGCCTACAAAGGCAGACCCTCATGGGTTCCCAATGTCAAGGTTTCGGTCCAAATTTACATCGTTCGAGGTTTTTTGAGAGTGACAAAGGGATGGTGTCTACCTACACACAAAATTTGGCAAGGGCAGACCCACGAGGCCGATAAGCTCAAGTTTCATAGCTCTAGCAAAGAACAGTGACGGGGAGCTACAGTCCCACATAGCCCTTAGATGGCGAGTTTGATGCATTTTTGAAGGATTCTTAAGATTGGTTTGTGCGTAGTTTCAAGGGTAATCGGTCGCCTAAGGAATTTTGGAAGTTTGACTTAAAATTTTAATGATTTTTATAAAACCCATTTCAAAAGGATGCCTTCAGTTGGGCAGCAACAGACTTACCTGTAGATCCTGAAGAAATCGATGAAGGAAAAACTCAAAATCATCTAGGAGGTCATGCGGGTGCAGAGGAGGTTGCGGTTGTTTGGGCTCAAACAAATTCTGACTTGTGTCAATGAAAATGGCAGGTCAACCCTCCTATTTATAGGAAATTATGCATTAGTGATGTACATTTATTGTTCGTATGACTACCAGTGGGGTAACTAGGTATGGGTTTCAAAAGAGTTGTGGCGGGAAAGTCGAGACCCGAAAGGCAGGTGAAACCCTATGCATTGTTGTTTGACAAGTGGTGAAGGATTATGGGCATGGAGGATGTAGGACCCACCATGCGGGAGGACGTCTCGTGTCGATTGCCAATGAAACGGTTAAGGCAAGGCAATGATGCACAAAGGAAAACCTAGAAGAGCAAACCCGCAAGAAGTGAAGGATGCCAGTTTTAAAACTTAAGGGAAACCTACTAGGGAAACCCCGCAAAGGCCAAGGACTTGGAAATTTCTTGGGCGGTGAACTTTGTTCAACTAAAGATGATGATTTTGGGATTCCTTGACCACTTGAAACTCAAAATTAGGGGCACACAAAATGAGGTGAAGGAAAAAAGTCACCCGACGAAGCCAAAAAGGAGAGGGCCCCCATTTTGAATGGGGCGTGTGTGCTATAGGCACAACAATACCCAAATCAACATATTCAATGAGTCCTAAAGAGTAGCCACTTTCTAATGCTCACACTCAAAGATGGATTTGGCCAATGAACAAGATTTAGTCAAAAAGACTGAAATCTCCTACACTTCTGGCTCTGCAGGACCAAGGTGGGTCTCCCTGACAGTATGCTTTTAGATACTCTTGTGTGCCAAAGTACCCAGGATACTATAAACAAATGATTCTCCTTTAGATGCTCAATAGACACAAAACCCTAAAAGCTTGGTTGACCTTTAGAGTAATGCCTATTTTAAGCATGAGAGATGTAATTCATTAAACTCCATACACAATTAAAACATAATAGAGAGCAAAGGACTGAAAAAACTAGAAATAAAAATAATCTAAAATGATTTCTATCCCATATATATTTTAGAGCATTCATTGATTAACCATAAAACTCACGACATAGAACTACTGCTCATTGATTTTACTCTAAAAAAAACAAAGTTTCCTATTCATTGGCAGCACAAAACTATCGCTACAACAATTTATTGAGTTGTCCTTTTATTTAAAAGACATTATATATAGGGGAGAGGGGCCCATAATGAAGCAGGGTCCAATAGTGGGGATAGAAGTAGTCTTAGTGGGCCCCATAGTGGAGCACTTTAATATCCAATTACAAAACATTTTTTATCCATAAAGTATGCAAAGTGACAAATCATGTGATGTCACATCAGCGCACTAATAAAACATGAATTAGTGCACCACTATTGGTCTCACTTTTTTTTTGGGTCTTTTTGGATACCTCAACAAAAAGCATGCTGATGTGGCATCATATTTGATGGTGTGGCCCTAAAACGAAATATAGAAGCACATGAGTTGACAAATAAACTGTTGTACAGAATTGAGAGTATTTTGAAATTTCCATGTAGGATTTTGAGAAACTCAAAGTTAGGGTGCTCCACTATAGACCCCTCTCCCCTATAAGAGACTGTTTCCTTCCAACATATGTGTCTGAACGAGTAAAGAAAGACAAAACAAGAAACAAATTAATTACAATTAATTCTCTTGATTGCTCATGGCGTAGGAAAAATCTGAGATAGAGATTATGTAATCACATTAGATTCAAAAACTATCCTGATGCAGAGAATGTGTAGATGGAAAGATATCAATCTGAACTGGAGAAAGAGAGTTCACGCCTGGACTGTTTGAGAAGATATGCTGGCGGCGAGGAGAGTGAAGGAAATACGGATCTTGAGTAAATACGAGGGTTGTGATTAATTCCAACATAAAACACCAGACTAACCCACCATATTGCATGTGCTGAAGGACAGTATTTTAGCCTTTCATATCCATTCTCCTTTCGTAAACTTTGAATCTACTAAAGTGAATAAAAATTTATTACAAAACAAGTTCTAGAGTGTGCAGGAAAAGAACAGAGCTGCTGCAGCAGCAAAAGAAGAGATTCTATTTATGCCCCTTAAATAATATTTATTTTCTTTATAAGCTAATCTATGTTTGCATTCCTATCACCACATAAAAGTCCGTGTTTATTTTGTTTTATTCTATTAACATAAAATACTTTAGTCCCGCCGCCTTTTTCCAATTTCTTACATGTCTGTATGTCCCATCAGTAAGCCACCTGAACATAAAATTAAATAAAGTTGTCTCCCTTTCAATAGAAAGAGTTTCTTTAAAAATCCACCTCCCTCCTTCAAGCTATCTATGTCTAATGTTTTACTCTTATATGCCTTATTAAATAAACCTGCTCCCTTGAAGAATCTCTTTTTCCATTTGACTCTTATATATTCAGTTATTATGGGTATCACGTTCTACTACTTTTAGTATTTAAAAGGGTGTAATATTAAACAATACCAAGGTGATGAGTAGGATAGTCAAAGGTTCGCACAAGTCTTCATCATCATTTCTAAGTGATATTCTACTAATAATCAAATGGAGGATTATTCTATCTTGTTCCACTAAAAAAATTTGTGATATGGTATGGAAGAAAGAAATTTGTTAGTTGGACTCCACGATCTTGATTTTTCTTTTGAATAAATGAAAGTTTAATTACTCTTTGTGGAAGATTGGCTTCAAAAAAATTTTTTTGTCTTGATCTTAGTTTTGATTCCATTTCATCTATCCGCACACACCATGAATAATATAGTGGTTGATTGTTTGAGCAATCAGACTTCTATAATGATGGTAACTAGAATGCTACTTATTGAAAGTCTTTGCCTCTAACTAAATGCAAGATTATCTAGATGATTTATCATTATTGGATTTAATTTATACTTCTTGAAGCATATTAGCTTTATTCATACTCATGGCTATCAACAAATCCTTAAATTGTAAATGGTAGTAGATTATTATGGGTATCACGTTCTACTACTTTTAATATTTAAAAGGGTGTAATATTAAACAATACCAAGGTGATGAGTAGGATAGTCAAAAGTTCGCACAAGTCTTCATCATCATTTCTAAGTGATATTCTACTAATAATCAAATGGAGGATTATTCTATCTTGTTCCACTAAAAAAATTTGTGATATGGTATGGAAGAAAGAAATTTGTTAGTTGGACTCCACGATCTTGATTTTTCTTTTGAATAAATGAAAGTTTAATTACTCTTTGTGGAAGATTGGCTTCAAATTTTATTTTTTTGTCTTGATCTTAGTTTAGATTCCATTTCATCTATCCGCACACACCAGGAATAATATAGTGGTTGATTGTTTGAGCAATCAGACTTCTATAATGATGGTAACTAGAATGCTACTTATTGAAAGTCTTTGCCTCTAACTAAATGCAAGATTATCTAGATGATTTATCATTATTGGATTTAATTTATACTTCTTGAAGCATATTAGCTTTATTCATACTCATGGCTATCAACAAATCCTTAAATTGTAAATGGTAGTAGATTATCTTCCATCAATATAATTTTCATTTTAGCTAGTAAGAAAAAATGAAAGAAAATTCTCACATTTTTATATTATACTTTATTTTCAAAAATTTCTTAATCATTAAAAATAAAATTTTCCTCATCCAATTGTATAAAAGGATATAATAAATACAAAAATTAAATTATAAGCTCTATATACTTTACCTACAATCCTTGCTTTAAATAGAAGCTAAAGAATATATAGCAAATCTATGCTGTAAAATAGTAAAGTAAAATGATAATATATATATATATATATATATATATATATATATATATATATATATATATATATATATATATATATATATATATATATATATATATATATATAACACTCTTATATATACATGTAAGTACATGTTGTACTAATATATTTTTCTTAAATCATTGTTTATTGATGCTTATTATAATAAAAATATAGAGATGGAATAAAATGATTTGTTAAAAGATATTGGACTTCAAGGTTTATAATTTTTTTGTGAATTAATTTTAAAAAAATTGAAGACAATAAAATTTACACAATTCATGGGAGAATAAATGATGTGATAAAGCATAGTATGATGAAATCAAAGAACCAACATGAGACCATGGAAAAAAGAGACCAAAATGCAAAATTTCTTGAATAAGGGCATGTAAGCCACATTATATGGACATGCAAATAATCTAGAAAAAGCACTATAAAAACATAAGTCAAAGCATGGTTCCCAATTTTCATGAAAAATTGTGTGTTGTGTAAGTGAAAAAATTCAAATAGATAGAGGATGACCAAACCAAACGTTATATAGAGTTGCATGATAAAGAGAATATTAATGAGATCCATTGTGAAGGTAAATATTTTATTTTTCTAATATAACATTACGTTATCTAGGTTTATTGATTCTTTCAACTATAATTTATTTTTGGATTGTATGAAATAAGGATATTATGGTTAATCTTAGTTTAGCTAAGATAATCCAATAAAAAAGATTCTATAAACTCTCCACCACTTTCTATTTTAAAGTGACAATTGGAATTTGAGTTTCATTTTTAATCATAATTTTAAAATTCATGATTTTCAAAAGTTTTATATTTCTTCTACAACAAATAAATCCAATTCAATTATTTACAAAGAGCAATATAAAGTATAAAATATTGATATCATTCAACAAAATATACTAGTAAATTCCCAAAAGAACTGGAACGAATGAATTACAAGACTCTTTACACTCAATATGTTAAACTACAAAAAATATCTCTATGTTGTTATGATAGACTACAAACCTCACTTTTTTCAATTATCTTAAGAGAAATGGAAATATGTGAACACCATTAATTTACATGTTTTAAATGATGTTGCAATTAAGATGCCTTAATATTGCATGTCATAAAGGAGTAGTAGAATGGTTACCTTTTTTTAATATGGTTGGAAAATCCTTGAAATAGATAATTATATTTTGAAATTTAATAACTACTCACCTTCCCAACAAAGTAACTCATCTTGATTACTTATTTTTCCTAACCATTTATCAATCTTATAATAAAAATGGAGTGGCCTTGTTGCCAAATTTTAATGAATCACAAAAAGTTGCATTCCAATTCAAAAAGATACAAGACATTATGAAGCACATCTAGATTTTTGGGAAACTTACACTTAATGGTTTGTTTTCAAAACAAACTCGGGACAAGTTTTTTCCATCAAATTGATAAAACCACAAACATCTTAATAAAACTCTATGAAATAACCACATCATAATGTCATATATAGTGTAGTTCTATTACAAAATGTAGCTCTAATTTATATAATACCCAAGCATAATGTGATGATTCGTTCATTGAATTATATCGGATAGAATCTAATATAGAAAGGAAAAACTCATCATGATGAATACCACATGCAAATTATGTTTCTCCTAATGCTTTCTAATTATAATGAACTTTGTATCTTTTTTTTTGGAAGAATTTTCTATCTTACTTCACAGTACATTACATTCATAGATTTCATGACTAACTCTTTAACCATATACTTTGTAATATTTGTCAGTCATTCTAATTGTCACAATGAAATATTCTATAAATTATAACTCCTCTTTCTCTACTCCTCCATTAGCCTCTACCTACTTTAATCACTTATTTATGAAATAGTAGATAATAGTCTAATTACAATAAAGAATAAAAAAAAGATGAGGCTATTAAAATTATATATATTAACCCAAAGTTATTCTATTTAGGCTACTATTGAAAAATTGATATTATATCCATATGAATATTTTCTTTTGATTTAAAATGAAAGGAAGGGCCCTAATCCCATTACAAGAAAAAATAACGCAAAAAAAAAAAAACCACAAAGAGGCACCTCAAGCACCAAAGCTTGAACCTTGCAACTTTTCCCCCAAAGGCTTCTAAAGTGAAAAACAGTTCTTCTTAGAAGTACATTTCTTCCTATGTTGCACATCTTTCCAAGAAGAATCAATGATTATCTTTTTGAATCATTTAGACAAGAAGGGGGAGAAGCCCCTCAGAGTGACTAACAAATGGAGCAACAAGAACCTCAAGTGAAAAATCCATGTCAAAGAGCCATTAGAGAGGCAACACCTTCAACAATAGGGATCACAATAGAAACAATGTTATTAAAAATTGGACCAGTAGGAGCAATAGTGGGATTATTTGTCTAAGCAGAAGGAGGAGGCCCAAAATCCTCACTATGAGAATAAGAGACATTATCATGATACACTATTAAAAATATGCATATTTTTTTGTGAGAACATATATTGTTTAAATTTTCAATCCTACAAATTAATAGTGGACAGATAGAGATGTAGAACAAATAGATACATTTTCCACATAGAAAAATGTTTTCTATAGTAAACATTATTGAAAACCCTATAGAATGTGTGTCTACAATTATGATAATTAGCTTATATGCTATATTTTCTATCAACTTTAACTAGGAGAGTTATCTCACGCTAGGAAAAATAACTTTCAGGCAGGAAAAAAATTCCTTGGCCCATGCCTGAAAACAAATAATATTCTCTTTGCAATGTTGTTTGATGCCGAAAAACATTTAATTTCATGAAGTTGAGACATTCCTCACCTTCTTCTTGAATTTTTTTTTTAAACTCACAACCAATATTTTTGTTTGTAATTGACTTCTCCTAAACTGATATGCACCACGTAAACTCAAATCATATCATATTACTTTCACTCATATTCCTTGAGAATGGAATGGTGTTGCTGATTGCTTGGCTAAATGGGCTTCTGACCATACTCATGATTGGAATTTGGCGGATCGGGGTCAACTTCCCCTGGATCTATCTCTTCAATTGGATCACTTGATTGAGCTTGATAGGGCCATTTAATGCCCTTGCTTTGTAATGTTTTCTTGTTTGAATAAAGTTTTTATCCCTCCTTAATGTTAAATCATATCATATCTATGATTTAAAACTAAATCAGTTCATATCAAATCTACCTTTAAATTCCCAATTTCTTTCCTCTGTCAAGCGTGTAAGTAGCCTTGGTTTCACACTTAGCAAAATATGATCTTTCTCATGCTTATCTCTACTATCTATAATCTAATCTCATAGAATCATTGCAATCTTTCCTTATCTTCACTTCCTTGTGCACCAACACCACTGTTTAACCGCTATCCTGTAACTATAAATAAATTTTCCTAGAGTTGTATTTAGGACATCAGATAGCATTCTCATAAGTGATTGACACATTCAAGATTATTCCTTCACATCATCTATAGCTTTAAATGCATAAAATCTTTATATAATTATATGGATTTGGTTTTTTTTATACCGTTGTTTAATGGTTTTAAAATGTATTCTTAAAAACTCCCAGCCACTATTTAGTTGTTTTTTAGATGTCTCAATGTACTGGTTTAAACATGTTTTTGCTAATGGGGACTTATTGTTAGATATATTTAATAGTGATTTCTAACATGTGATTTCATTTGTAGAGAGAAGGATGTAGTAAGGGAGTACTATTATACTAATGATAAGAGTGTTCAAGCTCTCTCTTGATGTTTTATTAATGATAATTATTCATGGATGATATTTGTTAAAGCCCATTGTACTTAGAGTGAATGAATATACTTTGATATGAAATTGAGATGTTGCATAGAAGTCAAAATTGTTGCACATGTATTACTTTGGAGACTATCTTTTCATTCTTGGTTGGTTTGTCTATTGTAGACATTCAACTCATTTTCCCTGCTACCCACTTTTCAATAGCCACTTCAATCCTCCCTTTTGTAGAAGATTTTAGTTTCTTGCTAAAATTATCAAGCTCTCACTTTATGGATTGATCAGGTCCAGGTTTCTTGTTACTTTGGATAGTATCATTTTATTCTTGGTTGGTTTGTTTGTTGATGACACTTACCTCTATCTCCCTACTTCCCACTTTTCAACAACCACTTCAATCCTCCATTTTGTAGATCTTAGTTTCTTGGTAAAATTCCCAAGCTCTCATTTTATGGATTGATCAGGTCTAGGATTCTTGTGGCTTCTAAAATTTGAACAATATCCCATTTGATGGTATCTACCTTGAGTAGTTAATATTCCTTGAATTACTACCCTTCTTTAAACTAATTTTCATGTGGAGATCAATTTTTTTATGCAATATATGAATTTATGCTTACTTGTTGCACTAAGCATTATTTCAAAAGGAAATTTATTACATGAATCAAATTGATGAATTATTTCCCAAGGAGTCCTTTAAAGTTCACACTAATCTAAATATCTATCATTCAAATTTAATCATCTAGGTAGTTCCTAAAGGAGATGTATTGCTTTGGTAGTTGTGCAATATATATCCACTCCATTGGAAAAAGCTTGAGGAAATTTATCCCCTCTGTAGAAGAGGATGGTGTATATTTTATTTGCTTCAATATTTTGTCAGAACTACCAATATTCTAATGTTCGATTCATAATAAGCCATTTTTGTTCGTTGGGTGTGTAATTGGAACCAATAACTGCTACTTCAATGGGATATCGATCATTACAAAGTCACTCAATCACCATTTATTAAGGATGAATATTTCTTATGTCACTTGGAAACTAGTGATATGCTAAGAGTAGTTGTATCTGCCAAAACTCCCTTGGGTGTAAAAGCTGAGGCCATGGAGAGGGTTAAGTTTAAAATTTGAAGTTAAGAGTTTTAAATGTCTTAGTGTATTTTCTTTCTTAATGAGTTTCTCTGACTACCAAAACATGAAAGATTGTATTGGATCATACAACGAGAGCTTGTCTCTAATGACCTGATTGTTGGAATCATTGATGAAGCTATAATAAAACTTTCATGGTAGAAGGGATTTATTCTTTATCATTTTCCTCGTATAGTTGTTCAAGCTCAAAAGGTCTAGAAGCTTATCTTTGTTTGTATGTGAATAGTATTCACTATCCAAATATTAATAACTAAAAGCATTGGTGTACTTATTTTTTTTAATAAAAATGCAACATGGTATGCATATAATGGTTGTGAATTTGTGAGTTATAAGAAAAATCCCCTATTCTATACAGGGGAAATTTGATGACACTACCATTTTGATTCCTCAACTTCCAATATAAAATGCAAGTCTTAACTGTTATAAAACATAATCAAAACATATCTTAAATTAAATTGCAAAGATTATTTTCACATGCTCTTAAATGTTATAAAACATAATCAAAACATATCTTAAATTAAATTCCAAAGATTATTTTCACATGCTTTTAGGAGCTAGTTAATATCCACATGTAATTCCTCTCTTGCCACGATGAATTTTCCTGCTTCTATTGGATTTCCTTCCAATTCAAGATACAATATCAGAAAACTCCAGCTTAATGCAGCAATAAGATATTGTGCCCAACTTCTGCTAACAATTTTGTTAGATTGCAAAATAGGATATTCAATGAAAAAACACCATACAATTTCTAGTTACATATATTATTCTATCAGCATATTCTTACTCCTCCTCCTCATGCAAGAGCTACTATTTTTAATGATACCATAAGTAATGTGTCTCAACCATCAATAGTAGATGCTCTAAATGTTTAATTTTTTGGACTGTTTTTTCTTGAAGCTTAGTAACATGCAGAGTAAGGGAAGAGAATATGTGTTTGTATGGCTAGTAAAATATTATTTCATCATTCTGTGCTTAGATCACAAATATTAGACTTATTATTTTGTTAATACTGACTTTGTTTTGCATTCCTGTTGCGATTATGAGATTATAGCATTATAGCTTTATGAGATTAAATATTTTCGAATACCTCATCTTTAACATAAATTTAAAGTCTAAACACAATATAAATAAAGGGAATAAGATTGACGTATATTAAGTTGCTATTTCTAATCATAGATTTTAGATTATAATGAAGAAATAAAACCCATAGAATATTCCATGCTATAACTGTTCTATAAATCATTGTGTAAATGTCATTGTTCCATGATATATGCTTGTAAAAATTACCAAAGTGCAAAAGAGCATCAACATATATGTTTTTTAATCATGGGTGTCAAAAATATTATCTTTGGTGACTCACAATTAGTAATTGAAAAATAAATGGAACATATCAAGCAAAGCATGACAAATTATCCAAATACAAGGATCTTATCATGCACTTGTTAGTGAAGTTTCAAACATTTACCATTGATAACATCCCACGAAAAGATAATCAGCTTGTGGATGCTATGGCAAGTGCTACCTCTCTTATATCCCCTCAAGATCCTTCAAAAAATTTCACATTCACTATTCACCTTATCATGAAACCTACGATTGATGAAAGAATGGAAGAAGCTTTAATGACAAATGAGGATAACTCAAGTGAATGGTATGATACCATATTCAACTATTTGAAAAGTGGTACCTTTCCCTAGCCAACAACCAAAAACCTCCGTACTTGTTTACGAAAGCTTGCATCTAAATATATAATTCTCGCTAGTGTGTTGTATCGAAGGTTGTTCAATAGTCTCTTACTTAGATTCTTAAACAAATTTGAGATACCTCTAGCACTTGACCAAGCCCATGAAGGTGCTTGTGGTGGACTTTTTGGAGGGAAAACATTGGTTCAAAAACTTATCCATATTGGGTATTACTAGCGCAACATGGAATGTGATTGCTTTGAATATGTTAAAAAATGTCATAAATTTTAGGAACATAGCAATTTGCATCATACTCATGCTAGTGAAATTCAAACTAAAGTTTCCATATGGCCCATTGCAGTTTGGGGATTATACATCATAGGAAAAATTTCACCTACTTCTTTTGTTGGACATACCTTTATCATCACTACAACTAATTATTTCACAAAATGGGTAGAGGTCATTCCTCTTTGATCTACAACAGCTGAGGTAATATGTCGTTTCATCCTACAACACATTATTGCTCACTTTGGACTCCATTCTACATTAGTCTCTGATAATGGTACAACATTTTAGAATAATGATGTGAAGAAATTCTTGGAGACCTTTAATATCCAACATCATTTTTTGACACCTTTTTAGCCACAATCTAATGGTCAAGTTGAATCAACTAACTAGTAGTCATATGCAAAGGCATGTAACAATAAACCGATAGGGGCCTACCATGGCAGGCAACACTTGTGGTGAGGAGGGTTGAAGGTTTTTTTTTTCCATGGAAAGGTGACTATGAATGAAATGGATGAGTTAGATTGTATGAATCAAGTAATCACAAATATATTTTTGTATAAATTTTGTTTAATACTATTAGAAAAATTGGAAATCAATTTTTAAATTTGTTTAAAAGTGGGAACTTAAAAATTAAATAAAATATTAAATTTAAAATAATTGTTTCTTCTAGCAAGAATATTTGAGTTTTATATTTATTGGCAACAAATGCACATGTATATTGTCACTTTTTGTGTAGGTTATTCAATCAATTAATTATTTAATTTTGAAGTTAATGGAAGTTTTTTGTAAGGGTCATCATGCATGTGTGTATTTTTTAAAATTGGACCAAAAAAGTACACATTTTTTCCATGAAAGGAAGACGTTCAATTTTGAGTACTTTTTATAATTAGTATATCTTTATAGTTCTGGAAATTAAAGTTTTAGTATGCATGTGTTTTTTGATGAGAGATGGAAATTAGCTATAGGCATCTCCAATTGTAATTCTATTACTATCTAGACAAGGTGTGACACCAATTTGTATGTAACAATTGGTTTCCCAATTCAAGATTCAACATAGATTATTTGCCACTAAATATTATAGACAAAATAGGGAAATTATAAAACAACTCCTAAAAGAATAGTTAAAAATTATAGCTAAATCATAGATGAGCTAGAATCCACAGTAAACATTTTCATAGAATACAAGTATTACAGATTACAACATAGTTGAGAATAAAAAAATCCACTTTTAAATGAATGATTGCATAGTGCAATTGGAGAGTCAAAATAGATAATGTTGCATGAGGGGAAAGTTCAGTAGAAAATATCAAAGACAATATATTAATCCAGTTACATTCTAAAAAGAGCCATTTTGGAACTATAGATATGTTACACATACTGCGTGATTAAATGTTGGCTTGTCAACAAATAGAAACTTCAAAAAAATGTCACATAAGCTAAAGATGTGACCACTTGGTATTACATAAGAAACATGTTGTTACAAACCATGTTTTCTATACATGTATCTATGTGAGAAAAGATATATGGAATGAAAAGGAAAAATAATAAACCCATGCTCATTATCCACCCTTCCATATTGGCATCATGGAGCCCTAGGGACCCTAGCCAAACCCCCAAGCAAAAGCAATATGAAACGTCCACTGGAAATTTTGTGGATTTCCATCTTTTGGAATTGTCATCTATGATTTAGCCTAACACCTGCAAATAGAAGAGAGAGGTATGTCAATGGATGGGGAAAGAAGATGAGTAAGGGAGGATCAAAGATTAGTAAACATATAGCAAAAATTAATAAACACAAATAGAAAGTAGAAATGACGAATAATATTTGCAAGGGGGTCATGAAATCTATTTATTGATTATGGAGAAGTTTTGCACTTAAATGTGCTATTGGTTATGCTTGAGATCTGGAAGGAGGATTGGATTTAGTTGGTAAAGAGTTGAAGAATTTGGAAATCATACAGCACATCAATGTTCAAACCTTGAAACCTGCTATCCAAATGAACAATAAGAAAAAAAAAAAGATATAAACAATAAATTAATCATTTATGCAAAATACCCAACAAAAATTTCTTACTGATTGTGTAGCCCAATAGTTTCAATAGCCTCCAACCTGCCAAAACAAAGAGCTGAATGCGACGAATTTAACAATAGCATGTTATCAAACCAACACCACAATGGATCTTCCGAGAATACAACTTCATCATAGTATACTCACCCAGATGCCAACATTCAATATTGCATTTACATACATATATTGGATCACAACATGTGAACATATATATATATATATGCATGTATACATATATATATATATGCATGTATAGATATATATACATGTAATGCACATTAATCAAAATATACTTTCCCACATTGCTACATTCAATATTGTATTTACTTCGACTGACCACATTTACTTCATCCACTGCCATAGTACAACAACCACATAATGCATTAAGCCTTGGGCGAGCAAACACTTAGCATATACAATTACTCTATTTGTTAGGATGGTACAAAAAGATAGTTCAATCAATGTGAAAATGTATATATGCAAATACAAGAATAACTTGCGTAGCAATTAATAGTGTACAAGAGCCTATTTCTAAGGATGTCCACTTAAATGAATTAGAATGCTCAGAAGACGCACATAGCAGAGAATGTAGAAATGCGGGAAAGTATACACTAGAATATGCAAGGAAATATTTTTAATTCAGTTGCATTGTGAGAATAGGCATTCTAGTATTATGAATATGTGGTCCAAAATATGCAAGAAAATAGGTTTATTCAGTTGCATTGTCACACGTCTATTCTTAGAAAATAGAAACTTCAAACAAACAGTGTATCAGATAAAGATATAAAGTTCAACAGATTCAATGGGTCTTTCGACAATGCAATTTAATCAATAGACTTCCTCACACATTTTGGAGCACATGAGTGTTAAAACCCTCCAACCTGCTATAAAAAGGAACAATAAGAGACTGAAAGGCATGAACAATAAATTAATCATTAATGTAAAGTACCCAGTATACATATACACATATATATTGATGTAGATATACCTATAATCCAATATACGTATACATTCATATACACTGTACGTTGTGCTAGATGATTAGTTTGCATAGATGGTTAATTTATTGTCTATGAGTTCTTGTCAAATGTTTGTATCTTTTCCTTTATACGCATTGTGGAGATTTGAAAGAGATTATCATTCTGTATGGATGGAGGAATTGCAATTAAATGTCTTTTCTTTCCTTTGAAAATATGTTGAGGGTTAGTAATTTTTTCGCCGTTGGTTTATGGTTTTGGTTATCTATGTCTATTGACCAATGAGGAATATTTAGGTAGATCCTTTGTTTAAGACGCAAGCTCAATGTTGTCAGTAAAATCCCTAGACAAGTCCTATTTATTTTTCTAAAATCACAAATTATAAAAGAGCTATTAGATGGTAAATCCTATTCATGGTTGGGTTGATGGAAACCTTGTTGAAAAACATATAACAAGAAGAAATTAATAATAAATTAATCATCTATGCAAAACACCCATGTAAAAAAGAGTATAACCCCACAAACCTCATTAAAAATTTCACATGTGTTGCCTCGTACTAAATACTATAGAGAAATAGAGAAATTGTAAAAGAGGTATTAGAATAAGACAAACAAGTGCAATGAAGGCAAATGCACATCATCATAGCACATAGATAGAATGATTAAGGAAGATATATTTTGAAGTCTTTGAAAAGATTAATGCATGTCTACTTCCACTTGTACATATATGTATGTATGGATAAATATATGTATATATGTTTTACTAATAGTTCTATTACAATTTCCCAAATTTTCTATAATTCTCAATGGCAGATAATGCATATGTTGTTATACAATTCCTCAACTTGTTAGCACACTACAAAGAAGGTGGGCATCAAAGTAAAATGAAAACTATGGAAGCTCAATAAATGTGCAAATCTATATAGGAAAAGGGAATAATGAATTATGTAGTCATTCACAATCTACAGTGTCCTCTTTGTAAGGATTTGAAGTGAAATCAATTAAAGGGATTTGAAGGGGCTAATTGTACAAAATGTGTATAGCACCAAAGATGCACAAAGTGTAAATATGTGTCTACATATGTGTCATCTTTCCATACAAATAAAAATATTCAACCTTTGTTGAGAAATTATAGTTAAATGTTGTTGTTGCTAGGAAATATGGACAATGATAGTGTGTACCCCGCTGTTCATTTGTTGTTTGAAGGTATCTCTATGCACTTTTCATGTTATAGCCATTAACATAGGAGAAATTGTAGATTAAGAGTAGTTTTATGGCTGTGAAGTATTATTCTAATATCTCTTTTAGAATTTATTTATTTGTTTAGGTTGACTAGAAAAGAGTATAAGTTGAATTTTGAATTCACAACTCAATTCTTACGTAAATTGCATATCTTGTATTAATATGTTTAACATGGGATTTATGATATAACAGAAAGAGAATAACATGAAACATATTAATACAAAATACAGGGAGGTTGAAAGAGATTAGGGAAACAAAATATCATAAAAAATAAGAATAAAAAAGAAGCAATTGATGCAACAATTCACATTTTCCTATTAGCTATTTTCTTCAAGTTCCCATTGGGCTTTGCATAAGAGTAAAGTATAGGACCATGGGAAATCCTAAGCTAAACAATAGAGTGCAATTATTGTAGTCAAGTACATGCATAAATCTGTGCATGATTTTTTATATAAAGCAACAAATATATAGAGGGTGTGTAGCCATGGACAGAGGGGAAAATTGAATGTATAAAATAGGAAAATATAAATATGTAAGACAAACCTTGTTTACAATTAGAGTTGTGGGCATCTTTCTGATGCCAATTGCTGAATACATGGGCTACATGTTTGCTTGTTGATCTATCTTTGTATTGAGCACAACATCATACAACTACAAACCAACATTTTGTATTGTTATATAAAAATAAATGTGTGAAATTAGATAAGTAAGGAATAGGGAAAACACATTGCAAAATGGGCCACTGCAAGAGCAGCAACAAAGATGTCATAGGATGTGAACAAGGGTAGTTGTGGAGTTCTCCACACCGACACACAAGGGAGGTGCATATTAGTTTCTTTGACAGGTGTGCTATGAAACAAACACTAGATTTTGTCATTTCACAAGGCAGCCAAAAATAGTTGATAGCGCTATATTAGAACAATGAATATTATCAACTGGCATATGAGAAAACACCTACCATTTTATGTCTATTGAGCGGGTCACGATAAGGAAACCACGAAGCCAATAAAATCCATGGTCATTGTGGACATGCTCGAGCAAGCCATGACAAGTAACATGGAAATTTATCATGTATCACAAAAAAGAAAATCAATGTACACAACACTATATATTTATGAATGTAATATATAGGAATAGTGAAATAGGGAAATGACAGAAAAATAATTTTGTAGACAAACATTTGTAGCAATTTGAATCAAATAAAGCTAATAGAAAAGATAACATTAAGACATCTAAATTTGCAGAAGGAAATCATGGAGGAGGAATGCGAGAAGTCAACATATATATGCTATCAGAATAGAAAACACATCATTGGAGGATTTTAAACTTATTGGTCAAATGGAAGATAATTTTTTTTGAGAATGCATCTATAGCATGTGCATATATAGCTTAATATATTGGAACATTGGAAAGACGTTATTTACTTATAGAACTTTTATTTTATAGTTATTTTTGGTTCCAATATTTTTGCATCTTAGAGAACTGAAGTTGTTTGTATATGCATATGTATTAATGTGTAAGAACTGTAGTTGTATGTTTACACCACTGCATGTTAAAGTTAGTTGAAAGATAATTCTAAGTATGCCAATAAATAGTTGACTTCATGGAATTTTAAAAGACTTAAACAAGGATGGAAAAATGGAATATAAAAAAGAGTGTATTGGTTTGAATGCCATATAGTAAAAGAATTGCACAACAAAATCTTAGACCAAGAAGTCGACAGTTTAATAGAATAGAATCATCAAAACATGGAATTGGCCTATACAATTTGTGGCCTCTAGTTATTTTTCTGTGGTATCTTTGTGCATCTTTGGAATTATACCCATTTTACACAAATTATTACTTGGTATGGTTTTCAAAGATACAACTTAGAAAATGTTTGAGGAGGTGATGACACACAGGCTAAGGTAGATGCAAGAATAATTATCCTAGAGCCTTTTTTGTAAGTCGGCCTATCAGGTGGAACTAGAAGCACTTGGCAAGGCCTGCAATTGCTCGAGGCATGTTTCTTCGCTATAGTGACAAGCAGTGTACTTATTGGTGCCAAGCCTAGAGTATCTCTCAAATGAGAAAGGTGTATCAATATGAAGTCTTTCAATTGAATTTACATGTGAAATAGCTATAAAAGTCAACCCTTGCCTCTCTTTGCTACCTATGTTTATTGTTGCTCTATCCAATGTTAAGCCCTATGCTTTATGTATTGTGATTCCCCATACCATAGTGAGTGGAATTTGTGTTCGAATCCTTTGACTTATAGCTGGGATGGGGATGTCTCTTGGATGTTTTGGGTCCCATGGTGGGCCAATGTAATTTTGGAAGCGGACAAAAACATAATCAAGTGGGTTTGACGGCTTAGAATGTGGATTGTACACAACAACCATAACAACACCAAGGGATCCATTGATGAGGCCAGCTTGAATCCACAAATTCATTGTTAGCATCACCTGTTCACTAATACAAAGTAGTAATTCTAGGAGAAGCTGGTCATCATCTCCATAATCAGATGCCTATTGTTGAGCCATCTGAGCAATGCTAATGGCTATTGGTAGATTTAAATATTTGATCATTTTTTGTTATGGAATGTGACCAAGTCATTTTTCGCAAATAAATGTGTAGCAACATCAAATTGTTCTCTTTTTGTGGCTGAAAACATTTTATTTGTTTGTTTCATAAGCTCTTCCCAATCATCGTGGAGAGCCTCATCATTTCTTATATGAATAAATATTTCTTGAAACTTTCATTGTGAAGGGCTATCTCCTTTTTGGTGAAAGATAGTGTCTAGGGTTATTGAGACCGTGAAAGTGTGCCACAAGGATACAACTGATGAGGATGATACATAAATAGGTGTATCCATGATAGGTGGAAAATGCGCAAGATAACCAATAAGGATCATAGAAACACCACCAAATGGCTCTGTCTACTTATCTAGGAATGCTTGGCATCATCGGCTATCTATTTTCAGTAGCAACTTTGGGCCTAGAAAACTCATTTCATCGATCAATATGTACTCAATATACTTAAGTTGTTATTGGAATAATTTCAATTGTTTCCCTTCCAAAGGATTCATATCCTTTATGGGAATTTGAAGTGCTATATGGATTGTAGAGGCACATATGTTGTACGCAGCGACACCTGTGGGAGCCAATGTGAGCAAGTAGCTATTGGGTCTAGCAAAAGAGGTGTTCATCTATTGTCAAATATAATTTATCAGGAAGGATTTTCCAGTGCCAGCTGTCCCTAGAATGATCATGTGGAGAGGGGCTTTGGGTGAAGGATGGATGCGATGGGTTTAGATTATTTGAAGGGCCAATTGTTGTTTTGGTGAAAGTTGATGGGTTGACATATTTACAAGCAAAAATTGAACCATATCTTGCTCACACTGTGCCTTGGATGATGAGATGAACTGTAAATTAATATTATGGAGTTCATCAGGAACATGGTTTGCATTCCATGGATGGTTCATATAAAAATCCTGCCTACCCAATAGTTGAAGTTGATTTATACTAAAGTTTGTAGTAGCAACAAGCTGAGAGAAAACTTCCCATTCATATTCATCCATAGAAGGACAATTGTTCAAATCATCAGTATCACTATCATCTTGTTCTTCAATTGTGGATGTAACTGGGAGTCTATTAACATGCCAAAGATGATAACCAACCATTTTTAAAAGTTTCCAATTTTCTACTATCTCTTCTCTCCAAAGACCTATATATGTTTGTATGTTCAGAAAGGTTTGTATAACATAAGTACATTCCAAAAAAATTGTCAAATATCTTTGTATCTTCAACAAGAGTAGTCTTGAATAATGGGTAAACAAGGACAACTGTAGGCTAGAGCCTTGGTTTCCATTTAGCCTTTTTGTGTTGCTACGAGTGTGTATATAGGTAGACCGAGTCAATAAGGGATAAAATAGCTAACGCTGGAGGCCTTTGCATATAGGAATGAATATAGTTTGTTGGAAACTCTTCATCAGTATCATCTTTGTTTATACGAAACCATGTCTTTTTTCCAACATTCAAGCGAACGTATTGTCAGCTTGAAGTAAGAAGAGGAAATTTCTGTAACTTATGGCATATCTCCTGTGCAAAGATGTCACATTCCACAAGCATATTCATCATGAATTTTTTCTATGCAACCAGTGCTCTATCCTCAATTATATTTGTATTTGCAACTCTTTACAACATATCTAGATAATTTTCTATTTTTTTCTCAGATTTAGCTACATATTTAGAAATATAATTCAAAGCAATTTTCCTAGAAACAACTGGCTTCTAGTCAACATTGGCATGCCAAATTGCAAGCATAGCTGGGCTGTGAATATTTAGGCGATCATAATTTCTTACTAGTTTGTAGGATTTGTTAGAGTCAACATCAGATGTCAATGTAGAGGTAAGCTACTGCTGCCATGGTGCTTTATACTGACATTTCAATTGCTCTCCTTTTCTTTTTAAACAAGTATATTTAGAGCATTTTGTGTGCCTTTGAACTGTGTTTATCCACTCTTCGTAATCTATGATTTGATCATTGGTCAAGATCTAGCTCGTGGTAAGTAAGCATGGGATTTCTTTAGAGAAATGATACGTTCTAAGAAATCTTTGTGTAGGGAAACGTGGATTCCAAGCTGAAACATATCTATCAAAAACATGCCTTGCTATGGTAAGATCATGGCTATTGGACCAATCAAGAGTATCCATGTCAGGAGCTTCTGAAAGCCATAGAAAACCATGCACATGTACAAAGCCATGATGCTACCATTCATATCTACACTAATAATCTTTTGCATGCAAAAGCTTTTAAATCACCTCCTCACAGAAAATTGAGAATCTATGATGAAAATATAAAGATGTTGTATGTGGATTCTGAACAACACTATCTATTAGTATTTTTGTTGAAGGCTCCATTACTAAATGAGATGCAACAAAGAATTTTTTTTGTAGGTCAGCCTATTTTGTGTCTATATAGGTCAAAGTGAAAAAAATAGTGGGTGTACCAAGCTATTTGATCATAGCGGTTAGCTGAGCCCGACAAGAGCTCTAGAAAGAGTGGGTCCCATGCAATGATGTGCCAAATCATATCAACTATTTGGCTAGTTGGCAGTCAAGAGCAACTTGAAGTTGTTGCCTCAAAACAATCAACGACCTAGGGATTCTATCCTTGAGATCTGCTCTAGTAAAAATACAGATAGTTTGTTGGCTACGATGTCTCATAAACAAGTTGTAGAGAAAATATCTAAACCTAACATGTTTACCAAACCTATCATAAAAATATCTCATTAGGTGGAGGGCATATTCATGCAAGTGAATTTTAATATTTCTCGGTTGAAGGGGAAGAGATGCTCTAGTGGGGAACAATGTTGGAAAGGCCATTGAAAATAAACCTTCAGTGTTGTATTCATTAATAGGAGAAGAGCTAACTTTAGGCCAAGATAAAATATTATGGTCTCTTTATTTTCAATTTGTAAGATGTCTTTTATTGCTTGCAGCTTTCATCTAGCATTTGGTAAGCAAGGAATAAATGATGAAAAGTTTGAAGAGCCATTTTCTTCTTGTCCAATATTTGTTGAGCTAGTTGATAGCATTAGGTCTTCACCTGAAACATTCTCTATTGTATGCAACAAACTAGACACATCAACAACAACATCAGGTAACATATTAAGATCCTCAACATCAATCTCAACATCATTGTAGTATTTGTCATATTGGATTTTGTATTTCAATGCATCCATGGCATGATGTTTATTAACATAACAATCATAATACTTGCCTTCAATGGTGGTCCTGCGAACGATAACAACCTCAAGGTCTTGAAAATGACGCAAAAAAAGTTTTTTGATGCATGAGATATCCCAAGGGAAGCTTATCGTGTGACCACTATATTTAAATTGGCCTCCTCTAGCATGGGTGACTTGTAAAATTGAAACCACCCTAGCAATAAGCATCTCTTCAACCTATGTTAAATTTTTGAGTAACAATGGTTTTTGGCCTGGGTCTATTCCATTTATAGAGTTAAACTGATGGGCACCTTTTTTAGAATAACACCTTACACATATGGCTTATGAACCTAACATTCAAGTGTGCTATTGTTTTTTACCCTTTTTAAATTTAGCAATTGACTGGGCTATGGAACTTGACTCTACCCAAACAACCTATGAGTATACATACAAGCTCAAGTACATTAGGATATATGAATATACATATATACCCATACATACATTGAAAGTGGCAATTATACATAAACATATAACAAAATATATATGTCTATTCATCTGTATATGAATCAATATCTATGAATGAACAAAAACATAATAGTATAGGTTGAACATTAGGAAATATTAAATTCTAGTTGAATCTTGTCCCTTTCCTAAAAAGATATATTAAGAGTTAGTAGTTCTATTGACCTCCATTTATTATTTTAGTTTGACGTATGCATCTCTGCTGGTGGACAGGTTAACATAGGACCAATTGCAAATTATGAACTTGGTGCATATAAAATTAGTTTCATGGCTAATATATACATGTATATATATACATACATTATGCATATACAATGACATACATATGCATATACATACATATACATACATATACATATAGGACTTGGGAACCTCGAGACATGGAGGGCTAGGTAGTATGTCTGTGCTCATGCGAGGCTTAATGCATCTTGCTTTTGCTGCACAATGGGGGCAAGCAAATCAAAGTAAATGTGAGTAGACAAAGTAAATGCAATATTGAATATTGCAGTGCCACAAACTATAAGTTTTGATTAAGATGCATTGTCAAAGAAATCATTTTGGCATTAATTTCATAGTAATTGGGAAATTTTTTTGTCTACATATCTACTCTACGATATTGTAGTATTTGTTTTTGCATATACATAGACATACACATATGCATATACATATGCATATATATATACATATGCATATACATACACATATACATATACATATGAATACATGCATACACATACATACATGTACATATATAAGCATATACATACATATACATATATACATACATATACATACATATACATATATATATATATATATACATAGGTCACATATATACACATATACATACATATACATATACATATAAAATATTAATTGTTGCAGTGTCATAGACTATACTTTCATTAGGTTGCACTATCAAAAGAGCCATTGTGCCATTCATTTCATAGCAAATGCACAAAATCTGTTGTCCTCATATCTGATCTATCATATTGTAGTAATTTTTTTTGCATGTCCATAGACATACACATATGCATATACACATGCATATACATACACATATACATACATGCATACATATACATACATATACATATACAAACATATAAATACATATACATATATGTATACATATATACATATATACATACATATATATGTATATATACAAAGAGATATATACACATACACATACATATACATATACATATACATTCACATATACATATACATATATATACATACATATACGTACAAATATACATATACATATACATCAAAGCCATCCTTTTATATGCTGGAAAATAGGAATGCATATCTAGTTCCACATCTATATGCTTTTTCAAGATGGCCCATGTAGATGTACACCTAGAAGTGAAGAGAATTCGAAACAATAACACCAAATTTGCAACAAGTACAAGATAAAGTGAAACCATACTTACGGAATCATGATTTGAAGGTCGGGCAACCACGCCTCCAGAACTAGACTCTGTAGGGAGACCAACAGGGGCTATCAACAAATCAATATTGGGGGCCTTTGCAAACCCATCCACAAATCCCACTTCCATAGACATAGTTCTACAAGCTTATTTGTAGTGACACAATGTTGCAATTTGAGTTCACTAATTGACAACTCAATTTCACAATTAAAAAAATATATCAGTGTACTATAGCATCCAAATGCTAATTGGTACACAACTTATAAATATCAATTTATAACCATTCCAATTTTAATACTATTTAGAGAACACGAGATACAACAAGAAGAATATAAATTCACTTTTAATGGTATGCAAACACCAAGGATACATCAAAAAGAATAAAAATAATAAATGCAAATTCATATACCCTCATATGTATCTCTCTATCTTAGAGGATGCTTATATGTGTGTGCATGCAGGATTTTATTATTTCTATATATATGTATTTATGCAGATTATAAATTTTACTATGTTATGACAAGAATCATATGTTGCAATAATCTTTCCAAAATGCGTATAACATCACAACCTTAATTGCAGATTTGGCCTACGTTGCTTGGTATTCAATATTATGGAAAAAATATTCATGCAAAATACCAATACAAAATGACTTACAGATTCCATAGCACAACAGTTTGGTAAAAATCTATTTTGTTAGACAAGAGAGCCAAGAAAGATGATTCTTACAATACTATAATTTTAAAGCAACACTACTATGGCTCTTTTGGAAATGCAACTTAATCAATATATTTTCCTGCCTTAATAATAAAAGAAACAACAACAATTACTAAAGAATCAAACATATGTCATGCTTCAGTCTTTTCCTAATAGTTCTTTTATGATTTTCCTATATGTCTATAATATTTAATGGCAGATAATGGAGCTTGAATGTAAAATATATGCATGTATATATTTGTAGAAATAATCAAGTACATATATGCATTGAAGTTCCCCTTTATGAACACATTTACAAACACACACATATAAGCATATATATGTATCCATATGTACATATGTATATATGTGTTCATATACATAGGACTATATCTAAATACTTGTGTATAGTATTTTTTTTATCACCATCTAACTCTTGAGCTTGGAATTTATGAAGGCAAGAAACATCCAAATTGTTTTTCCCCTTAATTAACCAACTAGGAAGGCTACAAATTCAAACCTTTTTGGTTTCTTATACCATATTGTCTACTCCAAAGTTTGGCATTAGTATAGGCAGAAAAAGGGTTGAATTTGAAGCATTCTCAATCAGTCAGCTGAGGGAAAATCCAGTCTGGATGCTTGCATTTTGGGGACCCTAAATATTTTAATGTAAGAAAAACCTTGCTGATTTATTTGAACTTATAGATAGAAAAAAAAAAATTGAAACATATTGATACAAGATTCAACCTACATCCTCTACTAGTAAATATCGAAGACAAATAGAGAATTGTATAACATGTATTAGACACATCCTTTATTAGTTTCTCAATTGCAAATTCAAGAAACATTATTTCCCACTAAATATTATAGACAAAATAGGTAAATTGGAAAAACACTATTAAAAAAAAAGCTAAATATCATAGCTAAATCATAGATGAGTTGGAACCCACACTAAACATTTTCATAGAAGGAAAGTAGGTTGTGTAAAACTTGGTTTGTCAATTCAAATTTGAAGCTACATTGTTTGGCATTAAACCCATATTGAATAGAACTCATAAACCCATTGAGTACTAATAATCTGCATGACCTCCCCACAATGGCACAAGTTTAATCAGCAATTCAAGCTATATCACCTAGCAATAAATTTTGTAGTCAATAGAGAATTTTCAAAATAGCTATTGCATAACAAATCTTCTTACCGTCCAAGCTGACAGGGAACCCACTCGAAAGTTCAAACAGATAAATTGAACAAATAAAAGAGATATTAGAAACAATAACACTTACCAACTGCCAAACTAATTTTATATCCATCATGTTCATAATCTGCAAATGGTCCTACATTAATGCATCCAACAACATAGATGCAAACAGATAATGAAAAAAATAAATGCAAGGAAATTAAAAATACTAACCCTAAGCATATTTATTGAGCAAAGAAACAAGGTTCAACTACAATTGCTCCTATGGTAAAAGGTATAAGACAAAAAATGGACAGGGATAAACCCACTCACATCCCGAGCAAGCGCCTGTCAGAAAATATGCACATAATGTGAAAGCTGGATAGCAGGGAAAAGAGTATCACACAACTTATTGGTGCAAGACAAGAATTTTATGTAACAACGATCAGAGCTATTAGGATGATACTCACGAATGAGTTGTATGTCATTCTCCAATTTTTTCCTTATATTTTTTTTACAATTTTCCTATTTTTCTATAATATTTAATCCCAAACAATGCAGCTCAAATTTACAACGTATTCATGTATCTATGTATGTATATGTGTACATATATGTATAACATATGTATATACCTATTACCTTAAGAGAAATTGTAGTTAAATGTTGGTCTATTGTTTTGGTTGTCTGTCTGTATGCCCATTTTGTAGATTTGAAAGAGATTATTGTTCTATATAGATGCAAAAATTGCACTTAAAGCTTCCTTCTTCCATAAAAAAATATGGTCAGAGTTGGTTATTTGTACGTTGTTGGTCTATTGTTTTGGTTGTTTGTTTGTATCTTTGGAGTTTCCACCATTACCATGGGAGAAATTTTAGTTATCTGTGTGTAGGGTTTAGCGTTGTATGAAAGCATTAACATATTGGAGATAAAATTACTTTGGTGGTTTTCTAGTATTATTCTAGCAGGTCTTTTACAATTTTTTTATTTGTGGTGATGTAGCTCAAATTTTCAATGAAGCTTGTTGGGTTTTTGGAGAACATAATTCTACTAATTTCTACAAATAGAACCACGCATATAATCTATGTCAAACTAAATAGAATCATTGAGATTATGTTCAAAGTAGTTGGTTTTACAGATCTTAGAAATTCTTCTCATGCAAACAATAAAAAAATAGTAATCCCATAGAAGAATAAGAATACCTCACCTAGTTGTGCATACACAACACTGCATATTGAAAGAGCCTTTTCATCATCTATGTATATCTTTGGCGTTGCAACCATTACCATAGGAAGAATTGTAGCTATCTGTGTGTAGGGTTTAGGGCTGTATGAAACCATTGAGATACACACATACACACACACACACACACACATATATATATATGCATACATACATACATGCATATATATATGTATATATGCATACATACATACATATATACATACATATATATATGTATATATATGCACATATATACATATATATATATCTATATACATACACACACACACATATATATATGTGTGTGTGTGTATGTATGTATATATGCATACATACATACATACATATATATATATACATATGTAGACACATATATATACTTTGTGCATCTTTCCTGCCATACACATGGTTAGGTTTTCATTTTCAATGAAGCTTGTGCGATTATACTCTTTTATACATGGGCATTTTTTATAAATAATTAATTTATTGTTAATGTCTTCTTGCTATATGTCTCTGTATAAAAAGAGTTACATTATTTTCCATTCCATATTATATAGAAATGGGGGAATTGTAACAAAGCTATTAGTAAAACATGCATACATATATTTATGCATATATACATATCTATACACATGCATATATATATATACATGTATATATATATATATATACATATAATACATCACCCCATCCGTGAATTGCATTTTCTCGCTCTACTTATTGTTCCTTTTGATAGCAAGTTCAAGGGTTTTAACACTAGTGTGCTGGAAAACTCGTGAGAAAATATATGTATATACACATGTGTATACATGTGTGTATATAAATATATACATATAAATATACACACTTAATCAAGATTCCAACCTACATTACTATTATTCTAATACCTCTTTTAGAATTTCTCTATTTCTCTATAATATTTAGTGTGAGGTGATGCAGCACGAGTTTTCAATCAAGTTTGTCAAGTTATACTCTTTTCTACATGGTTTTTTTGAATAGATGATTAATTTATTGTTATTATCTTCTTGTTATATTTTTTTGTCTATAAGGTTAAACATAAAAAAATCCTATTCATGGCTCGGCTGATGAAAATCCCGTCAAAAACTTCAATAAAATAACAAACACTCTGCATATCTATATATTTTCAATTTCTTCATCCATACAAAACCATAAAGAATAAAATCCATGGAAAATGATGTACAGATTCTAGAGAAAAAGATTTTTAACATAAACAATAAATAAACCATTTATACAAGGGTATGTGCAGGATCATCATGGAAAAAACAGGCCCTTAAGTGGCAAAAAATTAGAAAAATCAGAGTTAGGAAAATTGAAGTAAAAATTTGAATAAGTTATCTATATTATTTCAAAAATATGTAAGAATAGAATCTATAGCAAATTGAATTTAGTTTCTAAACTACTAGGTTTTTTGTTTAAAAAATTAATTATTTGGTGAAAATTTGAAATTACAATGCAGTAGTACTTAAATTTCAAAGAAAAAAAAAGTATGTGTTTGTCTGACCACCTTAACCACAATAAAATGATAATATTTTTTAATAATATTTTAGAAATAAGTAGAGGACTTATGTCCCGATGTGATGCATATTTTTTGTAATTTTTTTCCAAGTAAATAATTAATTATAAATTTTTTATTACAACTTTTAAAAAATATTAAAAACTCGTATGTCTGAGCACCTTAACTTTGTCAAAACTTCATGAAATTCAATTTTTCTTTTTTTAATCCTATAGTATGTGAAGTGTAGAATGTTACGCATGTTTTGGATTCAAAAAATATGATACCATTTGAAAGCTATAGATGTTTTTCAATCAGTCTATCAATCAGAACTTTAGTCATAATTTGAGTAGAAAATGAATAATCATTACTTATTAAATTCAAAGTAAAGCATAATTTATATTGGTGGAAAGCTAAGAATCTCCTTTGAAAACCCTTGTCGTTTCATCAATTATGGGTAAAAAAATATTTGGAAGCCACATACCCATCATATTGCCACTTTTTGGTCATTCATGATCCTGCACATACCCACAAAAACACCCAAATAAAATGACCTATAGATTGTGCAGTGCCACTATTTTAAAACCCTCTAATCTACAATAAAATGAAGCAGAGGCTAATGATTTAATTTTTACAATAGTCCACTATGAAACCAGCAACACAATGGCTCTTTCGACAATGCAACTTAATGAATATACTTCCTCACACATTACGCACAAATTCTGAGCTACATTCGTTGGAATTCAATATTATAGAGAAACAAAGAAATTGTAACACACCTATTACACAACAAATACTATTCAAGGCTTGGCTAACGAAAATACCATCAAAAACTTCAAACAAATAACAAACCCTCTATATATCCATATATATACAATCACTCCTATCTTAATCTGCAATTAGGATATAAAATTGTGAACCCTAACCATTTTAATGAAAGAACCTAGATTTAACTACTATTGCTCCTATGGTAATGGGTATAAGCCCAAAAATCCACAAAGATAACTGCAAACAATAAATGAGCAACAAAAAAATTATAAACCCTAACCATATTTCTTGACGAAACAAAAAAAGATTCAACTGTGATTTCTCCACCCACAAAAAATGATAATGCCAGACATCCATGTAGAATGGCTTACAGAATCCAGACAACAAAAATAATATATAAAAAAAACCCATGTAAAACAACTTACAGATTGCAGAGAATGAAAGCTTTAAAACCCTCCAATCCGACACAGAAAGCAGGGAAACCTAACAATTTTTATAGTTGTCTGAGCTATGAAAAAAACCAAGGAACTGTAGGTGATAGATCTTACAATAGTCTGCTATCAAAGGAACACCACAATTGCTCTTTTGACAATGCAAGTTAATCAATATCCTCTATCACACATTACACAACACATTAGTGTTCAAACCCTCAAACCTGCTATCAAAATGAACAATAAGAAGAGAATGAAAGACATACACAATAAATTTATTTTTACAAAAAACTCATGCAAACCGACTTACTAATTTCGTAGCTCAATAGTTTTCAAACCCTTGAACCTGCTAAGAAATAGAGCCAAACACAATGAATTTAAAAATATCCTACTATCAAACCAACACCACAATGACTCTTCTGACAATACAACTTCATCAAAGTATACTCTCCCATAGGCCATCATTGTATATTACATTTACTTCATCTGCTACCATCGTACAATGATAGGTAACATTGGGCCTCGTGCCAACAAACACTTTCCATTCACATTCCTTGTATCCAGCACACCATTCTCAACTGCCACCAACCCACGAAATTAGGAATGCCCACATTGCCACACAAAAAAAACATTAGCCTCCCTGCCTGCCGACAAACCCCCATCGCTGAAAAATCCAATTTGTGGCTGGGCTGACGAAAATCCTAGCTAAAACTTCAAACAAAAGAGCCTATCATCTAATAAAATCTTTGAACAAATTTTGAAGAAAAATTTTAATAAACATCATAGGGTTTGGGTATGTGCAGGATCATCATGGAAAAAACAGGCCCTTTAGTGGCAAAAAAATTAGAAAAATTAGAGTTAGGCAACTTGACATAAAAATTTGAATAGGATATCTATATTATTTCAAAAATATGTAAGAATACAATCTATAGTAAATTGAATGTAGTTTCTAAACTACTAGGTTTGTTTAAAATATATATATATATATTTGTTGAAAATTTGAAATTTCAATGCAATAGTGTACTTAAATTTCAAGGAAAAAATAAGAAGTAGGTGTTTGTCTGACCACCCTAACCACAATAAAATGATAATATTTTTTTACAAAATTTTAGATATAATTAGAGGATTCATGTCCAGATGTGATGCATATTTTTTTGTAATTTTTTTCCAAGTAAATAATTAATTCTGATTTTTTTAATACAACTTTTAAAAAATGTAAAAAACTTGTATGTCTGACCACCTTAACTTTGTCAAAACTTTATGAAATTATTTTTTTATTTTTTTAATCCTATAGTATGTGAAGCATAGAATGTGACACATATTTTGGATTAAAAAAAAGTGATACCATTTGAAAGCTATAGATGATTTTCAATCAGCCTATCAATCAAGACTTTAGTCATAATTCAAATAGAAGATGAATAATAATTATTTATTAAATTCAAAGTAAAGCATAATTTATATTGGTGGAAAATTGAGAATCTCCTTTAAAACCCTTTCTGTTTCATCAATTTTTGGTAAAAAAAAGTCGTCAGCCACATACCCATCATATTGCCACTGTTTGGCCCATCATGATCCTGCACATACCCATTTGGAATGCACAATTATACTATGTGCTTTGGGCTTATCACACAAGTGTTCAATATACCATAGGGACCACACCTCCTAATCTAGTCTATCATAGTGAAGCAATGATGCCCTTGGAGTTAGAGATTCCCACACGAAGAATTTCTCTTCAAGGACTTGTTGACGATACACACTATAGAAAGAAAATATTACACCAGCTTGAGATGCTCAATGAATGACACATTAATGCTCTTGAACATATTCAAGCTTATTGCAAACAAAAACATCACCATTACAATCTTAATGTTATCCCTCAATCATTCCACAAGGGTGACTTAGTTCTATCTGCAAATCAGTGCAACATCAATGCCAACCCAAATAAAAGAGATAAATTCAGTTCTAATTGGTTAGGACCATACATCATTGAATTTTTTTTTAGGTTTGGTGTATACATGTTAACAAAACTAGATGGCACACCCCTTAAGGAACCTATCAATATTGTGCATTTGTGTTGGTATTATGTCTAATCCCTTTGAATAGTATGAATGATAAAGAAGTATTGTTAAAGCTATTAGCTCATATCCTATATGCTTTTGCATTGCTTCGTTCTTGACAAATCAATTATGTGTATGTCTTGAACACTAAAGTGATTATTTAATTTATTTTTATAATTACTTTAGGTTTTGTACAATTCACATTCATCTTGTGTGTTGATGAGCCTAAAATATGCTCATAATTTGATGTTATGATAAACTTTTAAATGACTTTATTTTTGCTATTTCACGGCTGTTTAAACTTTGTTGAAACCTTTTGTGGGGATATCCTGTAGCAAGACACTTTTATATTCCTACAGCCTATTGTGTTGACTTGATTGCATTTATTGCCCTGTTGACTCCCGAAAATGGCTGGTATATCGTATACAGTTTTTGAATGGTAAAGTAGATTTAAAATGTGTGATTAATGAATAGATATTATGTATGTGTCGAATGCCTTTTCTTGCGCGTCTGTTACCTTTTGTTTCACAGGTTGTTGAAGAATGATCGAGTCAACCACAGTCGATCTCGGCCTTGCAGTAAAGTCTATTTCCTGCACGGCTTTGAGGAAGCTCCGCCGAAGACTCTTTGACCGAAACTGATTTGGAAAGATTTTTTAATGATAAGTCAATCTGGAAAGAGTGGAGTGCTAGATTCTCTCTGAATTGGGTTGAACACATAAATTCATTTATGAAGTTTGTTCCTTGATTCAGGGATACACTTTACTTCCACGTCTTTCTTTGATGAAGTTAGTTAGTTAGTTGTTCCTCTGATTTAAAAATAAGATACTCCTCCTGCGTGAGAGAGTAGAGGATGAATAGAATGAGTAATAGATGATTTTTAGGGTAAGATAGAAATAGAGTAGCAGATATCATGTAAGAATTAGTATGATAATGAAAGACAGAATCTGTTTGACCAGAAGTAGAGTTCGTTGTTAGTTTTCACATCAACAAAACAATGTATTTCATTTTGTTTTCATGAATAAAGATCAATGAAGTTCTGAGTTCAACATCTATGTAATCAATAGATGCTTGCTAAGGGGGCCCACTTAGTAAGTATCTGTAGTTAATTAGTTAGATGTTCTTTTCTGTTGATATCCAGTTAGCTTTCATCTTTTGAAGTTTTTATACAAACTCAGTCTTACACTACTCCTGCAGCATAGAGAGTCCATCCCTGTGACTGTTCCTGCAGCAAAAGGCCAGTTCTTGGTTTGTGCTTCAATCGTAGCTATTACGGTTTCTATTTTAATCAAGCATAGTTGAGTTAAATAATTATGCATTACCATTCTAAGCTTAGATAGAATTTCTTTCCGGTATGTATTTTTGCTAAGATTTGACCAAAGCAAATTCCTAGTGCATATACTTTGCTGCGCCATTTAAAGTCTATGTCCCCTGGTTTGACAAGTAAATGAACATCCACAGAGAGATATTAGTCACCTGTCGGAATGTGCAATTCCAGGGAAAGTTTTATTGTGATATTCATATCCTTTTGTGAGTGCGAGCCATTTTTGGCGCCGTTGCCGGGGATGGCGTCCAACTAGGAGTCTGAAAAAGTCATTTTCAACATTAGTTTAGTCTGTTAGTCAAAAATTTTCAAAATATTTCAAGCCATTACTCACCGTATTGCATGCATAGAAGAAGAAGAGACGCACTGGGAAGGTTCCTCCCTGAAAATCTGTTTATTGAACTACCATTTGACCTAGCTGATAACAAACCTGAGGAAAATCCATTTGCTCTGCTATTCCAGCACCCAGACATGGCAAATAATCCACCTAATAATCCACCTCTTGCATTTGAGTTTCCCATTGTTCCCCAACAAGATACTGACAATCTTAAAAACATCCCCTCTTCCTTGCTTCCAAAGTTTTATGGCCTGGTCACAGAAGACCCAGAAACCTTTCTGTTTGAATTTGATGTCCTTTGTCGCAGTTATGACTACAACACAGATGCTCATAAACTAAAGCTATTTCCTTCCAATTTGAAGGAGGGAGCTCTCAGATGGTTCATGAGTCTGGGAAGAGCCGTTGTAAATAGTTGGGCAGCCATGTAGATGAAATTCCTTGAAAAGTATAAGGAATATTGTAAGAGTGCCAACAAAGGTGATGACATATTCTGAATTCAGCAGAAGGAGGATGAAAGTCTGGAAGATTATATTTCAAGGTTTTTGTTTTCATTAAAAAGAAACTCAAACCATACTCTTAATGAGGACTCTCAGAAATTACTTTTTCTAAGGGGAATCAGTGATACCTGTATTGATGCCTTGGACCTAATGGGAGGAGGTGATATAACTCAACTGCCTTGGGATGATATCCAGAAGATATGTCTTAACTACTCTCGAGCAATAGTTAAGAAAGGTTGAGGTCATCATGCTTCAGTGGGGAAGTCTTCTTCTGGTGGAGTTTCCCAGATGGAGATCACAAATCTGCTATCTAATTTCAAGAAAGACATCATTAATAATATGGCTACACAATTGGACACTATGCAAGCTCAGAAGAAACATGCAGAAGCTAAGGTAGTTTTGGCTGAGTTCTGTCCATACTGTAGACAAAAGAAGCATGATTACAGATGCAAGATGGTGGCTAATTTGGAAGCCAGACAACTGCCTATTGATTTCAAACCAGTGGAAGGTGATGATGATCAAGTGTTCTTTGTTGCACAAAGGAGACCATGGGCCCAAAGGCAAGGTATGCCTCAAGACCCTTTAACTTTTGGTAATCCCTATTCTGGTTATAATAACCAATGGAAACAAGCATATGGACCACCACCACCATGGAATCCACCTCAACCAAGTTGGCCTAATTATCAAACCCCACAGTGGCAATCTCCTCAAGGAGGTTGGCAGCAGCCACAAGGGAAATGGACCCCACTTTCAGGAAATTGGCAACAAAATCTTCAATGGAGAGGTCCTCAACAATGGAAAAACCAGTCTCTTGGGTTCCTGCAGCCTCCGCAGCCACAACAACAGGCCCTTATGCCACCTCCTGCAGCAACTACCACAAATCCAGGACCTCCAAAGCAACTGCCTATGCCTGCCCAGCCGTTGCCTAATCCCAATAATAAGCAACAGCAGTAGCCTCAACAACCTGTGTATATTTATGAAGCCAACCAATATCAAGCTTATGCCTTAAATGTTAATGACATCCATCTGAGGTCTGGAACTACTTTACCTGCTCCCAAACCACCTCTGATTACAGAAATATCTGATTCACCCCTTGAAGAATCTAATGCACCTACTATTTCCACTGAGCATATGCCTATACCCAATACAGTTTCTACGGAACCTGTTTTACGAAGACAAGATAAACCACCTTTTCCTTAGAGGTTGCAAAGTACCGAATCTAAACTCATGGAAGAACCCACTTTTGACATTCTCGATCAGTTCAAAAATGTGCAAATTCAAATTCCTTTATTTCAGGCTATTAAAGATGTTCCCATTTTTGGAAAAGCTATTAAAGAAGCCTGTTTGAAGAAGCCTGGATGAAAGAAAAAGGATCCCCAAACAATTCATGTCTTAGGGAAATTGGCTGATATAATGTTGGGAAATGTAGTCATTCCAAAGTATATTGACCCTAGAAGCCCTGTAGTACAGATACATATAAATGGCCAAGTTGTAAAAAATGTTTTGATTGATTTAGGAGCTGCCATTAATGTGATGACAAAGCATACTATGGACTCCTTGAATATTTCAAACATTAGGTCTACACTGACAGTTCTGCAGCTTGCAGACAGCTCCACAATCAAACCTGATGGGATGATAGAAGATGTAATTGTCACTCTTGAATTTTGGGAGTATCCTGCTGATTTCACAATATTATCAGTTAAGGCAACTTTAGGAGGGTATCTAGTTATTCTTGGTAGGCCATGGTTAGCAACTGTTGATGCTTTTATAGGATGTCGTTCTGGAGATATAACCATTTCTGATGGGCAGTCCACAAAGAAATTGGCTTTGTATCCGCCTGCTAAACCTCAAGCAGATTTGTCCCAACCTGTTTGGCCAGATGTGGGAGAAGAAACTGAAGAAGCCAGTTCTTTGGCTCAATTAATGATGCTTCAAAATGATCCATTCTCTCAACTTCAAAGTGAATATGCTTTGCTTTTTCAAATTCTACAATTCAATCTTGATGTAGATAGTTTATCTTATCCAAGTGACAATCAGCATCAATGTTTCCTGCAGCAGCTAGATTTTGAGAGTTCATTGCCTAAACTTCTGACAATTTTTCATAACTTGCTTCCATAAGAGGTACAAACATTACCTATTGATTCTATGAGTAATCTCATTAAGCAGATAGAATTGTATCCAGATCATTGTTTGAATGTTAATAGCAAGTTGTCTCAGTCTCAAGAGGCTGACTTATTAAAAATGCTACAAGAACAGCATAAAGCTTTTGCATGGAAATATGGGGACATGCAAGGAATAGATCCTCGAGTTGATACTCATAGGATATATATCAAAGAAGATTGTTTACCAATTAGACAACCTCAGAGAAGAGTAAATCCAGCACTTAGAGAAATAGTGAAAAATGAACTTCAAAAGTTGCTTGATGTTAGTTTTATTTACCCAATTTCTGACAGCCAATGGGTTTCTCCATTAGTCATTGTCCCCAAGAAAGGAGGAAAATGGAGAGTATGTGTAGATTTCAGAGAGTTGAACAATGCCACTAAAAAGATCACTTTCCATTACCTTTTGTAGACCAAGTACTAGATTCACTGTCTGGTAAAAGATATTTTTCATTCTTAGATGGTTACAGTGGGTATAATCAGATAAAAATTGCCCCTGAAGATCAAGACAAGACCACTTTTACCTGTCCATGGGGTACATTTGCTTATTCGGTCTTGCCTTTTGGCTTATGCAATGCACCAGCAATATTTCAGAGAGCAGTAATTAGTATATTTGCTGATATATCTCATGAATGTATGGAGATTTATATGGATGATTTCACTACATATGGAGTCATATTTGAAGAAGCACTGGTGAATTTAGAAAAAGTATTAAAAAGGTGTAGAGAGAAAAATTTGTCTCTAAACAGTGAAAAGTGCTTTCTAATGATGGAAGAAGGTATTGTTTTAGGTCATCATATTTCAAAGAATGGAATTTAGGTTGACCCTGCTAAAATTGAAGTTATTAAGAATTTACAAACTCCTGCAAAATAAAAAGATGTTAGAAGTTTTCTTGGTCATGCAGGGTATTATAGAAGGTTTATAAAAGACTTTAGTAAAATTGCTAGTCCACTTTATGCTTTGTTAACAAAAGATTCCCAATTTGAGTGGACCGAGGCCTGCGAAAAATCCTTCCTGCAGCTAAAGGACTTGCTTACTAAAACCCCTGTTCTTCAAGGTCCAAAATGGAACCTGCCTTTTCACATACATGCTGATGCATCTGATTTTGGTATAGGAGCAGTTTTAAGTCAAAAAGAAAATTCAATTGAGCATGCTATCTACTTTATCAGCAAAAACCTTCAAGGTCCTGAGCTCAACTATACTGTTATAGAAAAGGAATTGCTTGCAGTAGTGTATGCTTTGAATAAATTTAGGCATTATTTAACAGGTTATCAGATTTTCGTCCACACTGAATGCAGCAATCAAGTACTTGATGAAAAAACCTGCCATTTTTGGTAGATTGGCACGATGGCTCCTGTTGTTACAAGAATTTGATATTACAATCATTGACAAACCAGGAAGAGCTAATGTTGTAGCTGACTTTTTATCAAGAATTCAATCAGCTGTATCTGAGGAACATGAGGTCATTGATGATAGATTCCCAGATGAACACTTGTTTTCCATTGCTGCACATACACCCTAGTATGTAGACATTACTAATTATCTGGCAGCAAACAAAATACCAGCTCATTTTTCCCCAAAAGAAAAGAAGTTGTTGATAGAGAAAAGTTTCAACTTTACCTAGATTGCCAATTGTCTGTTCTATACTGGACCTGATCAAGTAATGCGAAGATGTGTAAGAGAAGATGAGACTTATAATATCTTGCATGCTTGCCATGATGAACCATGTGGGGGGCATTTTGCAGCAAAAAGAACAGCAATGAAAGTTCTTACAACAGGGTATTACTGGCCAACATTACACAAGGATGTTGTGGCCTATACAAGGAAGTGTGACAGATGCCAGCGTATGGGAAGACCAACTAAGTCAGATGAAATGCCACTATATCCGTAGGTAATAGTCACCCCTTTTGATAAATGGGGGATGGATTTTGTGGGGCCAACTGATCCACCATCAAATGGCAAGTCATACATTCTAGTTTGCACAGATTATGTCACAAAATGGGTCGAGGTAAAAGCTATAACCAATGCCCGAGATAACAAAGTTGCCAAATTTTTGTATGAACAAATTTTCAATAGATTTGGAGTTTCCATAGAGCTTGTAACTGATCAAGGAGCTCAGTTTACTTCAAATCTGATCACTGCACTTATGAATGACTATAAGATCAAACATAGGAAATCCAGCACTTATGATCCTCAAGCCAATGGTTAGGCAGAGGTAACAAACAGAGAAATTGAAGCGATCCTCACAAAGACAGTGCAGATTCATAAGAAAGACTGGAGTAATAGACTTCCTGAAGCAATTTGGGCTTACAGAACTACATGGAAAACAACAACTGGGTTTACACCTTTTGAGTTGCTCTATGGGAAAATAGCTATGTTACCCATTGAATTTGAACATAAAACTTTGAGGACAGCTCTTCAACTCAACATGGACTTATCTGAAGCACAGAAGGACCGTCTCCTGCAGCTAAATGCTTTGCACGAAATGAGAAAAGCTGCCCTGTAGCATACAGAAGTAATCCAACAGCAGAGAAAGAAATGGCATGATTAGCACATCAAAACCAGAAAGTTTTCTGCTGGAGATTGGGCTTTGTTATATGATTCCAGGTACCAAGAAAACCAAGGTAAACTCATAACACGCTGGCTTGGCCCCTATGAAGTTGAAAATGTGTTTGACAATGGAGCTGTGCAGCTGGTCACAATTGATCCAGTCCGTTTCAAATTGCTCGTCAATGGCCACCGACTCCGACTGTACCATAAGCCAGTTTCCAAGGAAGACTTCATGAAGCAGTTCATTCACGTTCCTTCCGCTACTCTTCCTACAGCCGAAGGCTGTAGCCTTTCTTCTGCAGCGTTCCCGTAATTTTCAAAAAGCATTCCTATAATAAAGGTTTTCTTTTTACGAAAACCCTTTTTCTCCATCTTCATTTATCGCCCCCATCTCACTTCTTTACCTTCCATCCATCCATCCCATCCATTCATTTCATTCGTACATTTCCTCTGCCCACGTCACCCATCCACTTCATCCGTCTGCATCAACCTTAATTAGGATATCTTTCCAACTTATCAATTCATGCAGCACCGTCATCTTTCTTCACACGTATGTGCAATTACTAAAGGTATGCCATATCTTTTCTTATCGCATATTTGATTTATTTCATTCTATTCAATTATTGCTATGTATGTACCGGTCATTATTACCCGAGTCTCTACCTGTTCTTTAGTACATATGAGGACACATGTCATCTTTTAAGTAGGGGGCGGGTTAATCCATCATTTGAAACTTGTCTTTTTGCCGCTGCCATAACTGGAAAAAAGAAAGAAATGTGGCGGCCTGACAGAGAAAAACCAGAACAAAAAGGGAAATAAAGAATTTGAATCTTCAGCAAGAAATTGAGTTCAGCTAGAAAAACTGCAAACATGGGTGGTCAGTTGGTGCGACATGAGCCTGTAGCTCATGAATTGTTGTTGCAAAACCCTCAGACAATCCAAGCATTTAGCCTCTGTGGATGGTTAAATTATTTTTTGAGTTTAAATAATTTTGATGAGGAGGCTGCGACAGAATTTTTGAGAACACTTTCTGAAGGGGAAGCCACCGTATGGGGTCTAACAGTTGTTGCAACTGAAGACATAATTTTTGAGGTAACTGGGCTCCCAGCCGTTGGAGAAAACTTTTCTTCAGATGCTGCAGCTGCAAGGGCTAAATTTTCAATGCCTGCTGATGGACCTCTGGAAGTCTCCAAGCAAGGATGCAAGCGAGTGTCACTGCCTCTTCCATATTCAGAGTATGCCACTTATATAATAAGGTATTTCACCTATGAAGGCTGTTTTTCTTATTTACATTCTCATCATTTTAAATAATTAATCCATATAAGGCATGGGTTGGCTGTGAATGTTCTGAATTTCTTGTTAAAGTTTTTAGAGCAAAGTGCCCATGGAACTCAACAGGGGAAAGATAACTCTTTCACTCATCATGGCCTTATTAAATTACTGATTAAGCACTCTTTGAGAGACATCTCACCTCTCTCCTGGCAACAATTTGTTGCCCAAAAGAGTTTGCAACCCCGCAGGATAATTACCCTACAACCTCAAAGAAAGAAGAAAGAAATTGCATCTACCAGTGGAACAGGGCAAGGGTCATCTACTCCTATAGTACCTGATCCTGTAGTCGTCACAACTGAATCCTCTGCTAGGGTACAAACTAGGTCTGCTACTAGGAGGGAGAAAGGAAAATCAAAGGCAGAAGGGTCCCCTGAATCTGACCCTCATTCTCAGAAAAGGCAATGCTCCTCTCCTGCAACACCTTCCCCTGCAACAGTTTCTCCTACAGCAACAGCTGTTGATATTACCAGTTCACCGTCATCCTCTGGTAGGGCAGAGCCCCTTGAACAAACAAGAAAAAAAAAAGCTACCGGAACACCCCCTGCAGCCACATCAGTACCAAAAAGGGTTTCCACAAGGAAACAATCTAGGACCTCCCCTGTTTCACCGCAACCTGAGGTGATTGTAATTTCAGAAGGGTCTGTTGAATCTGAACTTAATGTTTCTCAGAATGAATATGAGAATACTGCTCAGAGTTCGCTCATTCCTGAAGAGGAACAAGTAGAGACAAAAAAAGCAGGGCATAATGGGCACGAGTTGCCAAATCTTGATGATCTGGCTAATGCTGCTATGCAATTCTCAGAGGAAGCTCAGACTTCTCCACTGCAGCAACAAGAAGAATTTATCCTGTAGCAAGAACAAGAACAAGCTGAACAACTGAATGTGCCTAGTGAAACTGTATTTCACTCCACAATTTGCAAAGCCATTGTTGTGTATAGGAGGACCTTTTTAATTAAGTTTCTGGAATTTGTTAAAAATAATTGGGAAACAGTTACACTGCAAACTGTGACTTTTCGACACATTGCCCAGACTGACATGCAACAAAGTCTGTGGCAAGTAGAACAGAAGAAATTTAAAAAGAAAATTGAAAGTCAAAAACAGGAAATTGTTGAGTTGAAAGCAAAAATGGATGAAATGTTAAAGGTAACTGGTCAAATTATGGAATGCAGACCGCCACCCAGAGTTTATGCTCTATTCCTTAAAGAATAGTTGTTATGGTTTCAATTGATGAGAATTTCCAGAAACCAAGACCCTATAATTCATTCTGCCAAAGAATTTTATGAAGCATATCAAGCAGCCCCTAACTGGTTAAGGAATTCTCTGTGTGAATTCTATTTGCATGACTTTTTAATACCATTTGAAATAGAATGGAATCATCTTCTATACATTGGTGATATTCATTTGAGAGCATTTATGTCATGGGCAGCAAATGAGGTGAATTATGGCAGGCAGTGGGAAACGTATGAGGAAATTGAGAAAACAGAGCCTGTCCCATTACGCTCTCAAAGTTCAAACCCACATGCAATGTTGAAAGATTGGTTTGCTTTGACATATGGTATTAATAATGTTTCAGCCAGAGCAAAAATATTTGACATCAGAAAGCAAGTATATGATGAATTCCAGGCACAACAATATTCATTTTGGAGATTAGCATATACTAGAAATGAGAAAAGATGGGAAAAATTAACTGTTGGGTTAAGAAAGTCAGAACCACATGGTCCCCTAAAATTTATAGCTGCACTCAAATGAACCGGCAGATATATTCAATTGGGAGTTCAAAGAAAATTTGAACTGTGGCTGCCATTGACATTCAGACCCCCTGTGCTAATGTGGCCCCTGTATCCTCATCAGGCTACAAAACTTAACAATGAATTAGAAGACCGAATATATGAAAGGTGCAGGGATTTCAGAGGATTCTATTACAGGTTTGGACATCCATTCTAGAGTCATACAGCCACTACTGACTTCAGAGAAACCACCAGAAAAGTTAATGCTGGAGGACCAGCATTGGGCTAAGTAGGGGGCAGTGATGAGCCTAAAATATGCTCATAATTTGATGTTATGATAAACTTTTAAATGACTTTATTTTTTCTATTTCACAGCTGTTTAAACTTTGTTGAAACCTTTTGTGGGGATATCTTGTAGCAAGACACTTTTATATTCCTGCAGCCTATTGTGTTGACTTGATTGCATTTATTACCCTATTGACTCCTGAAAATGGCTGGTATATCGTATATAGTTTTTGAATGGTGAAGTAGATTTAAAATGTGTGATTAATGAATAGATATCGTGTATGTGCCGAATGCCTTTTCTTGTCTGTACCTTTTGTTTCACAGGTTGTTGAAGAATGATCGAGTCAACCGCAGCTGATCTCGGCCTTGCAAGAAAGTCCATTTACTTTGAGGAAGCTCCACCGAAGACTCTTTGACTGAAACCGATTTGGAAAGATTTTTTAATGATAAGTCAATCTGGAAAGAGTGGAGCGCTAGATTATTTCTGAATCGGGTTGAACACATAAATTCATTTATGAAGTTTGTTCCTTGATTCAGGGATACACTTTACTTCCACGTCTTTCTTTGATGAAGTTAGTTAGTTAGTTGTTCCTCTGATTTAAAAATAAGATACTCCTCCTGCGCGAGAGAGTAGAGGATGAATAGAATGAGTAATAGATGATTTTTAGGGTAAGATAGAAATAGAGTAGCAGATATCATGTAAGAATTAGTATGATAATGAAAGACAGAATCTGTTTGACTAGAAGCAGAGTTCGTTGTTAGTTTTCACATCAACAAAACAATGTATTTCATTCTATTTTCATGAATAAAGATCGATGAAGTTCTAAGTTCAGCATCTGTGTAATCAGTAGATGCTTGCTATGGGGGCCCACTTAGTAAGTATTTATAGTTAATTAGTTAGATGTTCTTTTCTGTTGATATCCAGTTAGCTTTCATCTTTTGAAGTTTTTATACAAACTCAGTCTTACACTGCTCCTGCAGCATAGAGAGTCCATCCCTATGACTGTTCCTACAGCATAAGGCAAGTTCTTGGTTTGTGCTTCAGTCGTAGCTGTTACGGTTTCTGTTTTAATCAAGCATAGTTGAGTTAAAGAATTCTGCATTACCATTCTGTAGCTTAGAATTTCTTTCCAGTATGTATTTTTGCTAAGATTTGACCAAAGCAAATTCCTAGTGCATATATTTTGTTGCGCCATTTAAAGTCTACGTCCCTTGGTTTGACAAGTAAATGAACGTCCATAGAGAGATATTAGTCATCTGTCAGAATGTCCAATTCCTAGGAAAGTTTTACTGTGATATTCATATCCTTTTGTGAGTGTGAGCCATGTGTTATGATAAGTTAGATCATTAATACATTTAATTTAGCATAACACACTTAATCATCATGTCACATCTAAAATAGACTACAATAAGTTTTAATGAGATTACATAAGTCTTGTTAAATCATGAAGATATTAATTAAATAATTTTACAAAGGTTATTTAATTAATCACATTGCTATTTAACATTCAAACACATTAGGAAAATTAATAAAATATCAAATGTTCACATATATATATATCCAAATTTTTGTGTACATCTAAAAATATGCAATATTACTGAGGTTTGTGGGTACTCGAACCCTTGATATCTTGTACTCATGATCCAATAGCAAGACATCAAGAGACAGTCATAGGTGATCGTGATCACAATTCGTCGAATCTGAGTGCAAACTCTAAACCTTGTATCCATCCAAAGGCAACCTGATGCTCCCCTGCTATTTTCTCCCTCTCTTCCTGTAGCCATGCTACCACTGCCTCTAGTCTCTCAACCTCTACTATAGTTTGAGATGAATATCCTCCAGTCTCAGCTTAGTGGAGTCATCTCCTTAGACTCTCATATGTTGCTCATAATCTCATGAATGGCCTAAGTGACTCTGGATCTTGCTCCACAATAGGTGGGGGCACATAATCTGAGTCCATCTCCTCCTCGTCAATGGATGCTGACACTATCTATGTAGCTGCTTGACAGTAGAGCTCCTGCCAATCTCTCATCCCTCCTGCAAGGTAGAAACAATGCATAATCAGTACACATCATCATGATATATATATAAAGAGCATAAAACACTAAATTACATGCACAAAATAAAATATCATCACATATATTATTAGTAGGCTAAGTAATATCAACATTATTTTGTGCAGGGGGCATTGAATATGTGCTAGCCTCTCCATGACTATGGGTACTGATGCCTACTATAGCTGTTGCTCATGATCTCTTCATAGGAATGGGAGAGGGCTCTCCCCACTCATGTTAATCCTCAACTTCTACCTCATCACTCTCGCCCAGGGGTGGCTCCTCCTCCTCATCCTCCTCCTAGTCCTCCTCCTCCTCCTCTTCCTCCTCCTCTCCCTCCTAGCCATCATAGTTTGAATCTGCATCCTCATCATACTCATCATCATTGACATCAATAAATATGTTTACAGCTCTATATTGTGTCTCCTTGACCCTATCCTTTATGTCATCTCCCTCATCTGGTAGTGGTCTTGCATCTCCTACAGGCTAATCAATCAGATATACAGGAGTTGGTAATGATACTTTCCACCAATCCTCATAATCCCATGTGACAGCGACATCGTCTATGTCAGAGACTAGAGGATGGTTGTGATATGAGAAGTTGGAGCTGCTCTTGAAAATATGGTCTAGAGTGAGCCACACTGTATCACCTGTCTCCGGGCACTCTGCACTGACCTCTTGAAAAAGGATCGTGCCCGAGGTGTTCTCTGAATCTGTCTAAATTGTCGCATGACTTGATCATAGTAGAAAGGATCTACTATGTGATCATGTTGGCCAACCAAAAATCTATCTAACTGTAGTCTCCTCAATTGTCTCATGTGATTTAGCCACTATAGCGTCAATTGATACAACTATGTTTATTTTTCTACAAATGTTGAACAACTGCATTACTGGTCTCTACTTTAACAACTATGTTACATATATTTAAAAAGCAAAAGGCACTAATAATGTTGAATATGTTACTAGATGGTATTTTTCTAGGAGAGATAGGAAGGCTAGTGTGGCCTAGTCTAGACATAGAAATATCTTGTAGATTTAGATTGATCATAATTAAGGAAATATATAAAGTAATTTTGAGACCAAGCATACAAATGATGTATTCAGCATGTTCATAATATTGGGATGGTGTTGACTCACAAAATTGTACAAGTCAATGACAAGAGTTGCATGATCAACTCCTTTATTCAAGGAGGCTATTTAACAAGGGAAATATGAATTCTAAGCTTCACTCTTAAACACAAGATAAACACTTACACTATTATCAATCTTATTTAAATATATAATTGTTAATCATATAAAAGTGTAAGAAATGACGGAGAAATAAAAATGACCACCAAATTATTTGTGTAGGTTATTTTGAAATCCCACCAAAAATTTGATTTAAATTTGAATTTTGGTCACACGGGACTCATTCGCCCAAGGAGGCGAATGAGTCCCATCACACACAATGTATGGGACCAAAAATAAAAAGTATCTAAAAATGTTTGAAACTTGCATTGGGGCCAAAACGACCTAGGTGGGACTCATTTCCCCAAGGTGGCGAATGAGTCCTAGACACTAAATCTAGGCCACACAAGCTTGGAACATTTGAATTATGATTGGTTACTAGTTGGTATCATGATTATCCTCAAAAAGATGCAATAAATGAGGCTTGTGGATGCAAAATAGGGCCAATTAAAGCATAAGAAAGCCAAATTATTGATGGCAAGCCTAGAGGAATCTAAAAATGTGTTACAACACTTTACAACACTCTAAATAAGGAAAGATTGATGTTTTTGATAAAGGAAAAAATGGGTTTTACAAGGACCCAAAACCACAAAGTTTACAACATAATATAGGAAAGGATAAAAAATTCCTACAAATTAAACAAGCTGCAACAAAGGAAAAACTCTTAAAAAAAATAGCTAACCAAAAAAATCCAGAAAGAACCACCAAAGAGCTAGCCAAGGCACAGACCAAAAAATCAACAACAACTAATCCAGACTCTTTAGTACTATCTCAGTCTCGGCCTCCAAATCCTGCATATCCTGGACTCCCTTCTTAAAATTTTGAATCATCTGTGGCATGGGGGGTGTCTTCCTTTTCAGATTAGCCCTGGTTCTTTTCAAAATCCCTATGTCCTCTTCCTGGTTTTTATCTTTAACCTCTTCCAAATCAACAAACAAGGACCCCTGTTGAGCTTTATCTAGTTTTTCAGTCATCGCGTTGATAATGATAGCATTATGTCTTGCCATTCTAATATTATGTTTAGTAATTATCTTCACAACATTTTTTATTCTTTCAAAGTCAATTTCTATCCTTCTGTCCTTACCCACATTGTCCTGCATCTCCTTACTAGCAGTGTTCTCATTACACTCTTCATCCTTCTTGCATAACATGAAAACCTTAGCTTCCACTTCTTCCAATTTAATTTGGAGGGCCTAGTTTTTTATTTTCAAGTCATTAATTTCATGAAAGACCCATTTTGACATTCTGAAGTAGTCCATGGCATTATTCCTAGCTATGCCCAAAAAATCAGCAGTAGGTTCCCTATCAAGATTGAGGTAATTTTTAGCAGGGTCAGAGGCTCCAGGGGACCCAGTTCTATCATCTCTATCCATCGATGGGACAAAAGAGGAAGAATTGTTATTTGTGCTGGGTTCCTCAGAATCAGGAGAATCTTTTGAGTATGAAACAAGGTTTTTAACAAGGAAATTCTTTACGTCTTTGGCTTTGGGGCTAGAACTTCCAAGCTTAGAAGTAGGGAAGACTTTAACAGGCTGGGGATTACAAACTTGGATTTTCTTGCCAGTTTGGACAATGGGAGGGTCTAGGACCATCCTTACTAGACTCAAATTAGGTTTATTCCCTGAACAACTAGGTTTTGTGTCATCATCCTCAAAAGATGAAGAGGCATCTAGGTTAGAAAGGGCCAACATTTTTTGGAAATGTGATGAGCTTAAAATATGCTCATAATTTGGATGTTATGATGAACTTTTAAAAGACTTTACTTTTGTTATTTCATGGCTGCTTAAACTTTGTTGAAACCTTTTCTGGGGATATCCTGTAGCAAGATACTTTTATATTCCTGCAGC
>VDFB02030281.1:80485-106944 GCA_007258455.2 Sequoia sempervirens
ATTCTTCCAATAATCTTTAACATACGAACCAAAGAAAGCTTTACAAATCTTAGACCACCCACAAAAAGGTTCAATTCTGGCAAGGGCTCCTTGAACAAACATCTATCATCCCTTGCCAGCCCACTCCTATTTCAACCACTTTTCTACCAGCAATCAAGTTATTCCAACAGGTTGAACTTCTAGGTAGAAGATGGGATTGTATCATGATTGTAAGAGATCTGTTATTCTCCAAATGTTTTCTTATCATAATTTCAGTCCATTCCCTTGAGGATGAAAATAGTATCCAAATTTGTTTAGCAAGAAGAGTCTTGTTAACCATTCTGATTTTTCTAAGACTTAAACCACCGACCTTTTTAAGTCTGCACACCAAATTCCACCCTATTAAAGGCAACCTTTTTCTTTCTTCAACACCCGACCAAAGAAATATTTTTTGAATATTTTCAATAAGGCAAGATTAATGTTGATTATGATTAAAATTATGTTTAGGTTGATAAAACCCTATAAAACTGTGAAAGTGTGTTACAACACTTCACAACACTCTTACAAGGCATCATTAAATTGCATTAGCTCAAAAGGGCCCAAGACCTTTAATGTGAATGTGTTATCTACATTACAACACTAAATCAAGGAAACATTAAGCCAAAATCCACAAGGAGGACCCAAATGAGTGCAAAATTTTTCAAAGGATCCTTTTTTCGACACTACAAATTATTAATTTTGGGATAAGTTGAACTTGCCACTTTTGAAAATTTTTGCAATGATAAAAATATCAAACACTAGATGGAAACTATATAAGATGAGATGGCCTCCCTAATGGCTAACCACACATGGGATTTGGTCCCTCCTCCACCTCATTGAAAATCTTTGAAAAATAGGTTGGTATACATGGTAAAGGAAGAAGATGCTAAGAAGAAGAGATACAAGGCCAAATTGTGGGTGACAAGTTATGATCAACAAAAGGGTGTATATTTGTCAAATATATATATATATATATATATATATATATATATATATATATATATATATATATATATATATATATATATATATTTAAAATGACTTCCATTTGAGTACTATGGGGATTAGTTGTTATTTATGACCTTGAATTGGAGTATCTTGATTTTAAGATAGCATTTACCCATGGTGATTTGGATGAGTTGTATATGAAGCCACTTGAAGGATTTGAGAGAAAAGGTGATAAGGATCTAGTTTGCAAATTGAATTCAAAGCTAATCAGTAGGAGGGGAAAGAGTTAGAAACACACTTAGATAGACTTTGATAGGACCAAAGTCTATAATGATGCTTAATGAGATAAAGGTGGTAATACCAAATTTTCATAGTTTATATGTGCTCAAGCAAACTCCACAACAACGATATTAAAATTGGACTCTTTTATGGTTGGAAAAAAAATTGATTGATTTGAAATTGATCCTTATATCCATTGCAATGTTTTAGAAAATGGTGAATTTATTTTGCTTCTATGTTGTGGATATGCTAGTGACTAGAACTAGCATGGTATTTATTAGCAATTTGAAATAGCATTTGGCTTAAAAAATTTCTATGTAATATTTGGGGGTTGCCAATAAAATTCTTGGAATGACTATCATCAATGATAGGAAGAAAAGAGACTTGAAGTTATCACAAGGAAAATCTTTTGAAAATCTTTTTGATAGATTTGGCATGAAAAATGCTAAGCTCATTAGCACACAACTTGTTGATTACTTCAAGTTTTCAGTTGATATGTGTCCTAAGAAATAAGAAGAAAAATAGTTTATGAAATGAATACCCTATTATTTTGTTGTTTGGAGTCTCAAGTATTTAATGATCTACACAGGACTTGACATTGCACATCTATTGGGAGTTGTCACCAAGTACATGAGCAATCTAACTAAAAATAACTGGCAACCTATCAATTAGATTTTGAGATATTGAATGACACTTTTGATCATGTTTCATATTTGGAGGAAAAGATTCACAACTACAAGGTTTTATTGACTCTAACATGGTCATTAGTTTGGACAAACAACAAGAAACCACTATATATGTATCTACTTTTGTATGGGCAATGATCAGTTAGATTTCTAGATTATAAAAAATATTAGCTTTGTTAACCATAAAAGTAGAATCCATTGCTCTCATTGAAGGAGGTAAGGAGATGCCCTTGTTGCAATGGTTGTTAGCTTAGTTCAAAAGAAAACAAAAGGAGTCCACTTTGTATAGTGACAACAACAATGCTATACATTAGGCCAAAAATGCAACATTTCATAATCAACACAAAGCACATTGAGCTTCAATGTCATTTTATCTAAAGTTTTCTTGAATAGGACAAGATAAAGTTAGAGAATATTCATACCAATTAATCGATCCTGGTGATGCACTTATGAAGGTTTTCTAAAAGAGAAGTTGGAGTTCACTAAAGCTTCTCTTAGTTCGGTGAAATTGTGATAGTTAGCCTAAAAAGGTGGGTGACATCTCTGAATTGCAACATAGTTTGGACTTCATGTGGGAGATTGTTATGTATGTGAAGTCCAATAGCTCTACATCTTTACATTCCATGCCTCTTCAATTTCTGCATTACCCAAATCACTCATATATATTAGGGATGGTTAATTATAATATGCAAATGATGAAGAAATTGTATTTGGTGTTCTTCTACAATAAAGATAGTGTGCACACCTTTCCTATGGATGTAGCAATATCGGTGAAACACATAAGCTTTGTATCATTTATTGTGTGTGTGATGTGTGTTTATCTGATTTGTTTGTGATTTTTAATTCGTTTTAAATTGTTCAATTATCTAACAATTTCCTAAAGAAGGTGTGTGAACCACGGAAGGAGACCCATCTAAAGTTTGAATTCAGGTTTACGATGCTCTGGGCCGGTAGAGCTCAATATATTACTTTTAATCATACCATATATGAAGGTCTGATACTTATGTGGAGGTTTCTGAAAAGTATTTCTATTAACATTGTTAAACAAAACAACTCTGAGAAGCATGTAAAGGAATAGCATCCCATTTTTTGTTTCTGCATCATCCTAACACACAAAAAATCATTATGACCCACTTGCTACTTTCGTCTTTTAATTATTTTTGTACTTCCTCACCACACGCTAGTCTATATTTTTCTTGCTACCAGTTCGTATTAGCAAGCATAAATAATATTGGTCGTTTGAGTTGGCGAAGTTTAGGGTTGTTGCAACCTAACAATTTAATGCTTTTAGACTACTTTTGTTTATTTGTCGCTGTTAAAAATTGCTTGTTAGATATGTGTTGAAGGCAAATTTCGGAAGGTGCATTCAGAGTACAGAGATTAATTTTTTACTTTCAGATTGGCAGACCATTCATTGTCTTAGCAATCTGGCAATGGATGATTTATGCAGTATGGTGAAAAGAGTCTGTCTTGAAGAAGTGCGACAATGCTGAGTGCTGTCTACTTTACCTTGTTTGGTGGTTAGCGAGGTAACTATCCATTCGCCTGGGCACACGTCGAATTTCGTCCATAGATTCCTATCATATCTTCATATGAAGTCATTGATCATCTTTGCCTCAATAGAATTATTAACCACAACCACTGCGCATAAGGTGATTGCACTCAACGAATCTTCATGGGAAATAGTATCGTTACCAATTTGGATGACTGAATTGGTACAAATGTTTTGGTCACAAAAGAAACTTGCGCTGAGATTTGACTCTCATCCATCTACTGCTTTACCAATTACAATATGCTCCATTCTTTTATTTAGTGTTTCTATTAGACATCAAGTTTCATCCATCTTCAGTTTCCTGAATAATTTTATACATGGAAAAACTCTATTTATTTTAACTGTCATCTTGTACGATTAAATTATTTATATATTAACCTAATCTATGATATAGATCCTTTCTTATACTACAGTTTTTATCAGATTAAGCACTAGTTAGGGTTATGAATATCCTTTTAATTAGTATTTAAAATTACTTAATTATCTCAAATGATGCTAAATTATTCCTCTCACCTTTAAGGGAGACCATGTTATTTACTTTTGTGTAGTGGAAGATTGAATCAACACACTTTCATTAATTCATAATGACTTGAATTATCCTTACCGTATAAGGATGGTTTCTTTTGCCGAAATCTCAGCAAATATGTCCTGAATCATTCTGCAAATATGTCTTGGATAAAAACTTCTTCTTTCTTAAGATTACATTCTGATTAAAAAAACTATGAAAGATATTATATGAAAATGTCCACAAATAAAATTCTGAATACATATTATTAAAAACTATATGCAAAAAATATTTATATATATTTTTAATAAAAAACATTATAGAGAATACTAATGTAAAAACATTGGGTATGTGATGTAAGTTATATATGACAGGCCATATCAATATGACGGTTTTTCTTATGAAATGCAATGATTGTAGGATATACAAATAGTGGTATTATTCATGATGGCTTCCAGATTTCAGGATAACCTCCACTTTGATGCACATCTAATATAAAGAACTTTGATGTTTCGTCCCCAATTGTTACACTACAACCTTTCAGAACTCGAAGTAAACTAAAACGAGATAATGAATGCATTCGGTTTAAAGGAAGGGGCAGTATAAAAACTGTGTAAAAGAAGGAGATGTCGTTCATGGAAAGAACAGAGAGAACATTATATTCGTGTTTCGAGTCATATACTTCACATTCTAACAAAGAAATAAATTCCAACAAACATTACATGCTGTCACTCGTCACGATATTTTCCTGTACAAAATGTTATACTCTAAATAAAGGGCAGTTAACAAACGGAGAAGCCACTAAGAAATTTGTAATATGAACGCGTAATCTCATTCTTCAATTTGGCTGTTCAACAGCAGAGGGAGTAAGGATCGCTGTGTCCCACTCCAGGACTATGACCTTGTAGATGATTCATCCTTTGTGGTGCTGCAGCTTCATCATCATCATTTGTTGTGTAACCATCATACTTTTTCTTCTTACTTAGAAGAGGCCCAGCCGAGCCGTCCTTATAGCTTGCTGTCTCTCTCTGGTTACCAGTGGAGACAGCATAAATGATGGGGGCGGGAGCTGGTGAGGGAAATAGTTTTTCTGTATTCGGTATCCCAACCGGCCGAGCTTCACAAAGTAAAGTAACCCAAGAAAGAAAGGAGACAGAAACAATGAAAGCATGACCAGTTTTCATTTTCAAAATTTAAAACAGAAACTCAACTCAGGTATATTAGCAACGATAGCAAAGACAGCAATGGGATGAGATAAATAGCTAAAGTAGCCTAAGTAGTTGTATTTCCCTATCCTCTGGCGTGGTATATATAGACTTTTTGGGCTTCAAATTCTTTGTAAAGGCGCCGGCAATAGCACATGCCATGGGCTTTTGTTTTTGAACTTACAGACGATGGAGTTCTATTGGGCCCCATCCCCTGAAACTTCATTATAATACAAAGTTTCCGTCCTCCTACGATGTCATCATGAATGTTAAAAGGAATACGCTCAACACTATAAATCGCTTATGACAGCAAATACTAACAGCATGAACGTATGGTAACAATACTACATACACAAGAGGAGCTAAATCATATTTAGAATTAAAAAAACTACGTAATACCAGGAACCAAAAAACAAAAGACTCAATTTTGTTAGATATATTTATCAATGGAAAAAGCGGAATTATACATAAAATAAAATAAAATATTATTGAAAGTATATATGTTTAAGGATTGTAATATTATTCAAAGTATATATGTTTAAGAATTGTAATTTATTTTGTTTGAATTCAATCATTAAGAATGGTATTATGTTTTTTTATGAAGTCTTTTATAAAATGTTCAAATATTTGAAAAACATAATTATATCAGTTTTGTTTTTTAAATGAATTTAAAAAACTAATTCATCTACAATATTTAAAAAATAAATAAAATAAAAAATTTAAATTATTAAAATTATATTTCAAAATCTTATTGACCATATATCAATTCTAATGTTTTAATGAAACAATAAACATTATATATTTTAAGATATCTTTTTATTAGAGATAGTAATTATTGAACTTGAGTAGGGGAAAGGCCCCGCTTACTATCTATGTTCCAATAAATGTTCATTGATACATGTTAATTAAAAGTCCACTAACAAATTCCAAATGTACCAATAGTTGTCCACTTTATTAGTGGGGCATTTGTGCATATGTATTGGATCAATTGGACAAATTTTATGGTGGTCAAAGTGAATGGGCAATAGAGAATATGTATCCGACGTCAACTTGAAATGACAACTTTTTGACCTTTGTGTACATCACAAATCCTCTTGTATTCTTTATAACTATGGAGAAGCCAAAAGAATAACTATAAGCTCTTAAGTTGCATAGAAAACCCTATAAAGAATATCAAACTCTGACATACCATTTAAGAGCTTGGAATGTGGGAAGTTGTCTATAAGGACTACTAATACCCTTCCCCTAACACATATCTCAATTATACAATAAACAATCCATATCTTAATGACAGGATATGAATTGTCTGAAAAAACAATTGATAATCATGCTCAAATTTCATTTCATTACCCATTTCCATACGAATAAAAGAATACTTCTGTACAAGATTTTAAGATGCTCATCGACTTAATATTCTAACATTAGAATATTTCGATTCTTCGAATCTACAGTTTTAGTCACTAGAGTAATGAAATGAATATGGGGTCCTGCAACTGCAAATAGTTTCTTATTCTGTTTCTGTTATTTCTTAAAGACAACACATGCATCTCACTCTGTCCCATTGAAGTTCAATTTAGTATGTAGTACTCTTACTTTTTGCTATTACATTATTCAGTTGCATGTTCGAACTAACTGGTTCTTATCATGAGTCGAAACTCTGGAAAGCGGGAATCTTTGTTTACAGTTTTCTATTCCTGGTATCGGAATTTTCAATTTATCTCTTTTTCGGAAAGCCTGAAAACTGCATTCCTGCTGTATACTTTGAGTACAATGTTAGTTTTCCAACATAACGAAAAGAATTAACAATTGCAAAGCTGCAACAAGGCACTGTTTTGCCAGAAAATATTTGAACGAGTTGACAATTAATATTTTGCTGAATTACAGAATCTTATTTTTCTTTTTCTTTATGGCATCGATACCAAAGCCAGATTCCAGTAAAAACTTATCATTTGGTCAAGATTATGTAATAGACTTACTCATAGATACTTTATTCTTCACATGGAATTAAGCAGAAAAAGTCGTCAAGCTCTCTTCTATCATTCTTATTTCTCTATAATGGCTTAGTTCTATGTTTTTTGCAGAGAAATTCCAATTATAATAGTAGCTTTTGTTTTTTCTGTTAGTTCTCCAATAAAGCACACTGGTAGTTTTGAGTTTGCATATTGTTCACTGGTAGTAGCTAGTTAAACTCGTGCCAATGAGCTTGATGCAAATGTTTCCAGCTTCAATGTTTGTGTATACTAGAGTGTGGGTTAGCAGCTTCGGTATTGATAGTCTTATATTTTGTTTGAGTTTAGCATGTTACTAGAATTAAGCAACCATGAAATAACATACTTATTTTTCTAAGTATAAATGGATTGTAGGCACAAGGTTGGGGTTTTCCCACTTGAATGCATGCTTTCTTTACAAGTTGTCAACACTAATATAATTTTTTATCTTTGTAATAAGAAAAATAAAACATGTTGTTAGAGAGTTTGAGACAATGTTTTGAGCATGTAATGGGTCTAAAATTTAGGGTTTATATTTCAAAGGTTGGATAATGTTTCACATTGATAAATGTTGACAAGAGAAATTTATAAATATCCATATGAGGAGTGACCCACCAAATCTTTATCAAGTTTCTAAATCATCTTATTCCATCCCTATTCTCCATTAATCTGAAAAAGTTATTTTATAGTTATTAGTTTATGCCAAGTATATGAATTGCATAATTAGTTTGACATGGATTGAATTTTTAATTTTAGGATCACAACCATTTAGGTAATATGTTGATTCGAAAATTGAATGGTTCTACTCAATTAACTGTGTAACCTTCTAAATTTTCCTTAATCACTGCAAAAATTCATTACACAACCATTATAACAAATCAAATTATAATCAATAAAAATCTAAATGGAACAATAAAATAATTATAACAAAAGCATTAAAGGTATGTGAAATCCATTTAAAGACCATGGAAAAGACTATATAACTAAAACAAAGATTCATATTACAATTGAACTCTATTAGCCATCCAACCACAACTCATTTAGTTAAGAAGGTGTTAGGAAACTTAAGTGCTTTATAGTAGTTTTTGAATAGTAGTGGATTCATAATGACAACCTCCTAATTGATTAAAAGAAAAGGTAAAGAAAAATCATGAGTACTATAAAATGTACAAGATAAATCTACCTAGAAATGTAGGGTTTACCTGCATTGGGTATTTCATTCCATAGTAACACCATGGAAAAACCTCAAACAATATAGTGCATACAAAAATAAAATTTGCATAAGGGGAATTGATATCCTACAAGTTATGAGAGGATGGCCACATATTTAAATTTTAATATAACATGACCAATGATTTAAAACTTGTGTAGTTTATTAAGAGTTCTCAACAATCAATATTAATAGTGGTATTGAAAAAGGGCATGATTCTTTAAAATTGCAATTTTAACACATCCATATGAAAATAGAATGCAACTCAACATAATAAAAAAGTGTCAAAATATCACTTTAAAATGCTATGCATTTTCTGTATAAATACACATTAGTTACTACAAGTGAGCTAGAATAAATATAAAATACTCTTAATTGGTACACAGAAAGCAACAGGTATACAAGTTAGTAATTCCATGTTTCTAGATGAAGGAAAATATGACCCTTTATTTAATTTTTTTATTCTTGAATCTTCATCATATTATCTATCTTTAGAATTCAATTATATACTTTTCAAAAACTTAGACTTCCTATGCAACTAGCCAATTAAAATTTTACCATCATTATATATTTCATAACTCTGCACCTTTGATCTATGTTGGACTATTCCAACATTCATTTATTTGTGTAATTTTTAAATCCTAAGAAAATATCCCTATTCCAAAATATCACCCTTCACTAAACAACATTTTTAGATCTAAAGTAGAAAGTGTGAAGATGAAATTGAAGAAAAGATTATACGAATTTAAGATGGATAAAGGTAGAAATTTTTTAGATCATATAAGTATGTTTCACTCCTTACTAAACCAGTGTTGAAATTAAAGAGAAATTAAAGGATGATGATGTTAAGGTAATATTCTTTAATATTATGTATAGTATGGTGTTTACTTAAGAAAATTAAAATTTTCAGCTTGAAGGAGTAATTTATACTGTACTTAACCAAAATGAATACTCAAAATTAGAATAAGTATTAAATGTACAAAAAATACAATTACAAAGCAAAGAATGCTCATCTGAAAGGAAAAGTCTAATTTTACTATTGTAATGAAGTAGGGCATGTTATTTTTAATTATAATATAGAGAGTGGCTCACAAGATCTCTAAGATGATATACTAGATCAAAATGACTAATTCATTGAAGAAATGGATTTGAAAGAATGTGAACATGATGAACTATCTTTCCCTTGTGATGAAGAACTTCTATTTTAGAGAAATTCAATCTGGATGTTAGAGCATTGGAGAAAGGAAGCTAAATACCACCTCTCATTAATTGATTGATTTTGAATGATGCAATGAATTGACTATGTAAACTATGAAAATAGATTAGTTTTTTATGTTTTCTGACAAATTGAATGCAACCAAATAAAAATAGAGTCCAAAATAAAGAAATTAGACAAAAAAAGAACTTAGGATTAAAATCTAAGCTTGATTTAGCTTGTCTAGGAAATAGTGCACTTTAGACTGTCATCCTTTTTTTCAAGATCTAAAAGTGCAAGCCCAATGTCCCAATGGTATAGCTTCTATCCTTCTAGGTTCACAATCAGAACTTCATCTACTAAAGAGAAAATCTAGTTGCCATGACTTGAAAACTTGTAGTGTTGAAGTGCATGAATGACCAAATAGCCTTAAATCCTCCAATTCACTTCATATTTGTAACCTGTACACATGAAAATAGGGGAAGAGTTATGCCATAGAGTGGCTTGCCTATGTAAAACATTGTGTTGGTATTTCTATGTACACAATAGAAAATTTTGAATAAAAGAGAGCTTACCCTTGGTAAGATAGAGGATAATGGTAAACAAGTAATCAATTGAAAAATTACTACAACTTACTACTCAAGTCTAATCTCCTTGATAAATTTAAGTCACACTCATCACCTTCAAGTATCCATTGTTGCTTGACTTGAATTGATTTGAATGCCAAAAGGTGTTAATGCTCACAAATAAAATACATACAAAACATGAACAAAACTTACATAACACATGACATGATTCTTGAATAATGAAATTTTATAATAATCTGTATATTTTAATTTTGACTACTCTTGAAATGATTTTTGAAGTATTCTTGCTCAATAGTTTTTCTCCTTAAAGCTTAAAATGTTGAAAATACCTTGTATTTATATCAAATTCTTCTAATTTACCAAAATTCAAATTTCGACAATCAACAATTGAAATTGGAAATTCAAATAATAAATTATTAACATCAACATATTCAAATTTGGAGCCAAATTAGGTGATCTAGTGTGTAGTGTGCTCTAAACTACATCCACCTTTTCTTAGGTCTAAAAGTGCTTGGAGGAAAAAGCTAATGTATAGTTTGATTTACCATGTTTTATTTCATAAGAATGTTTATAAAATAAGTAGTCAATGCATAATTAGGTCCAAGAACATAGAGGGGAGAAAAAACTAGTGTGAAATTGACACGAGTGACAATTTTTGACACTACTTCTCACCTATCTCTCCAATAAATTTTAGAGTTACTATATTGGCACATGCAATAATACTTTAAGTAGTTTGTGTAAAACTTGCATTTATTAGTATCGTCCTATTCATTAGGTATTTTCAATTATTAGAAATTGTGTACATATATATAGTGTTTATCAAGTACGTATATAATTCTCAATCTCATTTGAATCCTAGTTGTATTATAATTTGCAAATCTTCTTCATGTGTTTATGATATTCATATATTAGCAATAAGACTTAACCACTATCAAAGAAATTGACTATCTCCAAATGTGGTTCTCAATATGATCAATATTCTATATAGAAGCATATCTAGGATTTGTGATTCTTACATGCCAAGTAGAGTAGAAATAAAAACACACTAAAAACACTTAGTTGTGCATGATATGAATAAACTATGGATATATTTCTATCTAGGGCCACATAAATCTAAGAGCACCTCTATTAGGGACTCCTAATCTTATTGTAGTATTATATACGTATTTCTAATCTGTTTATATATCATTTTGATTTGCCAAAAAATCAAATTTAAGATTTTATTGAAAACAAAAAAAATCTTAAAAAAATTTATCAATACATTTCTTACTCTCAATTAATAAAAAAATTAAATGTTTTATATCAATCTCAAAATGTTATATACAGATAAACAAAATAAGCTATTTGATTGTATAAATGCTAGATATTTTTAGAAGGATTGTGGTATTTTCAAAGAGGATATAATTAAATCAAAACTTATCATTTGACTAATCTAACATGAGTATAGAGAGTAACAGATTACTTTGTGTATGGGCATCAATATAATTCTAAATGTTCCAGTTGAAATACTTAGCCATAAAATGTGAAGGTACTTGTATAATATTAACTAGAATGGCTTGTGAGAATCTCTCGCATCAAAGGAGTACCTGGTTACATTTTCGAGATTACTAGCGTCTTTTGTTATGTAAATATATCGAACATTAGTATTCAAAGTATTCAACAGCTTGTGCCGCATTCGCACAAAAACACAAGAAACGGAATTAGAGTCGCAACTCAAAATAGTAAGCAGGTAGTTCGAACATGCAATGCATTATAAAACACCAAATGTAAGGGACAGTAGATGGTATATTCAGTTTCCCAAAATCAATTCAAGATTCTAATAGGAGACAATGGGATGAATGTGTTGTCGGTAATAAATAGCATATTAAATACAAAGAGCTTTGAGTGCATATAAACCGTCCCTTTAGGCAACTCTATTACAGAATAGGAAGCTAGTTCGAGTTGCAGCGCTGTTTATGTTTGTAAAAGGCCTTATTCAATTCATAGCCGCCATGACATTATTATATTTTTGCAAGTTTTAACATTTAGTGTACATTCTAAGAATATCTGGATTCTAAACTTGGAAATTGAGGCTGGCTAGGATCACTTTATATATATAATTCATATAAAATTAACATCGATGACATTCTTTTGGTTTCCTAAGGAACTGTGCAATTGAGTACAAAAAATCTAATAAACTATTATAGAACTGTGCAATCCAGTTTAAAAACTATAGCAAATTACATATGATAAATACTCATATTTTGTATGTAGCCGCTATTTTGGTATTTATAATTCTTTTTGTTTATAATTTTCTCAACGACAGAGGAAGATGTACAGCAACATTTGTCCTTTCCATCTGTCTATAGCGATAAAGCACAGCTAGTTTTAACACGTAATGGAATTATAAAACAGCAAATAAGCTGTACAAGTATATACTATAATCAGTTATTAAAAAGTGTATTAGAATTCTAAAAGATGAATGTGGAATCCATGCGTTGTCGAAGACAAAAACTGAAAAGCTACTTTGTTGTTGCACGGTCATTGTGAGGCCCTATTCATTTGAAATCTTTCAATAGCCATTATTAAATTTGGCAAGTTGCAATTTTATGAGTAAAGAGACACTACAGATTCCAATCGTTGATTTTGAGGCTGTTTACCATGTGGGTATTTAGCGTGAAAGAATATAACTACTCTAAGAGCAAAATAGTAACAATATCATTCTAACAAATTAGCATAAAAAAATCCAATGCATCATATACCAACAGATCTCACTAGTAGGATATTTTTAGAGAGACACCTCTAACGAAAAACATAAAATTCTCTTGAAGAACCTTAAGCCAAACAAGTCTATACGTACCTTGTTAGAGTATGCCAGCAAACACTATTTTGTGACATCCATAAAGCTCTTTGTACTACTAAAGTTCTGCCCTCTTAATACTGGTAATATACCAGAATTTGGTAGCTTTTTTTATAGACAACATGAGAACTGAACATGCTTTCATTGATTCTGTGTATTCATTTGTTTCGGTAATTCTATTTTGTGAATCTTGGAAAATAAAGGTACCCTATACTGCAATCAAAGCATTTGGATTTGCTTCTAGCCTCATCTTTATGATCGTATAAAATCCACACTACATGGGTGTTTTGTTGAAAAACAATTTTAGGTCTAATGGTTGGATCACTAAAATCAATCATTTTTCAATAAACACTAGAATTCAAATCCATAGGGTGTGATATTGACTTGCAACCTAAAAGGTGAGTCAATCAATCTTGGACCTGATTGAAATTTATGTGAATTTATTGAATTGATTTGACTATAATGTAATTTGAAGATCAAGACCCTAAATTGGAGTGTTGATCTTCATAGCCACCTCACCAATCTCTTATCTATTCAACCGAAAATAGAAATACCCATAGGCAAGCAAACAAACTTATAATTTTTTAAATGCAATTGATTAAGCATACATAGAAGTGCACAAAAAATTGTTGACAAACCACTTTTTGAAACTAATTTTGAATATGCAAACATCATCCAATTTCTATAAAAAATTGTAAATTTGAAGTTCCCAACTTCATGTACAATAATACAGGTGGATAAGACTTTATCCACAAAAAAATCCATACTAAAGATCAAGATGAAATCCTAGAAAAATCATTTTTGAACATTAGGTGTTTCGATCCTTTCCTGCAAGATCAAACATTGTCAAAGATTAATGATAGATGTCTCTAGAGAATAATGATAGATTCTAGGTTTTGGGAGATGCACCAAGCCATTGAACCAAGCCTAATGACTTGTTTCCTAAGTGAATCCATCTTCTATTATCATTCTACTTTCTGCCTAAAGGAAGGTATATTCAATTTTGTGACCTATTAGGGTGATTTGATATTTCCCAAAGTAGGTCTTTGTCACTTTTCATTGTTTCATTTAGGGAGCCTATTCTAACACATTTGAGTAGGGTTTCTTTGCATTTAAGCTTTTATGATCTTAGACAAACTTAAGATTAGATATTTTACAAACTTTCATGTTTCATATCTATTCTTGCTATCAAGGTTTAATTACCATGCTAGGGGTTTGACCAAGGCAAACCCCCATCCACAATCAAACAACAAATTTCATTTTGCAAATTTATTACAAATCTAGATCCAGGAGCGAAGCTGCAATACTATAGGAAAGAAGTGCAAGTTTCAAGCTTAGATTTTAGATTCATTGATTTCCATAAAAAGTGACTTGGACCCATTCACCCATGGATGAATGAGTCCCTGATAGGTGCACAATGTTATTCCCTCTTTGATTTTTTTGAAATTTTGCTATTTCTCTCAATTTTTTGCTTAATCTTCAAGATCTAAGTGATAGATTGGATTTTGCAGTTAATATGCTATTTTTTTTTTTCTCCCCAAAGTGTTGTTTGACCTTGACCCTCATCCTTCAAGCTTAAGGAAATCTAAAGATTCCCACTTTGGTTTTATTTACCTAAGGGTTGGTAATCAATTCATTGTGAGGGTCTCATTTCCTAGTGAATTGAGGAAGATACATTTTATTTCCATCTTTTGGACTTAATTTTGCATTTTGGGAAGAACCTATTTTCCTTCATTTCATTTTTTGTGAACCTAATATTTGTATAGCACAATTCTAAAATTTGGAGTCTATTTCAACCCTAGAACTATTTTTTGCACTATTTTGCATTATGTTTGTATTAATTTCATTACATTTAATATTGCATTTGTGAAAATTGCATTCAGGGTTAAAATTGCATGTTTCCATCCTTTAAATTCATAGAAAATCTAAAAAATTAAATTAGATCTAAATCCATTTTGAATAATACTATAGTGTAGTAAAATGCATACCTTTCCATTTTCAAACTTGTTTGGGCCCGCCTTGCTTTATTTATCCTTCTTTATGTATTAATTGGTCCTATTTTGCATCCAAAAGCCTAATAAATCATATATTTTTATGGCTAATCCTACCAAACATCAAAGGATAAATGATCATTTAATGTTTTTGTCTTTGTGTCCTTGATTTGTGGACTGGGACTAAAATGCCACCTAGGGCATCTTTGTCCTCCATGGGTCTTGGGACCTTGATTTTTGAAACCAACAAAATAGGTCCCTTTTTGGAGTCTGTTCCCTGAGAATTAAGCCTTGGGACTAAGACACCTCCTAGGCAATCTTAGTCCTCCTTGGCCTATTTTCGAGATTTAATTTCAAATTTCGGTTGGATTTAGCCTCTTTTATTTAATGATTTCATATGTCAGCATTTTGTGGTGTAATTTCAAGATATTAAGCATGAATAAGTATAAATACAAGTTTCTCTCTCTCATTTCCTCATAACATGATAACAAGTAGTATTCATTCCTAAGGAAAGTTTATGCATTCAAGAGCAATTCTATCAAGCATTTGGAGCCATCATCAAGATTCAAACATCATGTCAAGGGTTTAGTACATCCATTCATGTTGTTGAGCCAAGATTGTGGATGTAGCATTGAAGATCTATTTGCAACCATTGTTCACATCATATCCAAGGATCTAAGATCTACATTCTTCATGGCCACTACATGGTAGATTACAAATTTACTTCAGAAGACATCATCTAAGGTGATACCATTTACATATTTCATATTTCATGCTTCATTTCATCATTTGGTTTAATTACCTACATGGGGTTTGACTAAGACAAACCCCCATTTACTAACAAACAACAAGTTTCTCCCTTCTTGCACATTTGTATTTGCAGATCTAGGTTGAAGTCTTGAAGATCATTTGGAGTGAAAAGTTGTAAAAGTTACAAAGTTGCATTACAAAGTTGTCATCTTCATGAAAACTCACCTACTGGTTGAATTTGGAAGTTTCAAAACTTGAGATTGGGAAGGAAGCAAGTGCAAACCTTGGAGCTCAGGATCACATTCAAAGTTTTCAAAAATTGAGAATGGGACTAATATGCCCTCTTGGGTATCTTAGTCCTCTTGAGGATATTTTTTAGATATTCCTTCATATATGGTTCTGACATATGAAGACTCCATATTTGCCCTGAAAAATAGCAATTGGACTATTATGCCATCCTAGGAATCTTAGTCCTCCATAGCACTTTTTTGGCAACATCTTTACATTTCCAGAATCTTCACAGCATCTCTAGACTTCCTAGGTACATAGATCATATCTCCTTGTTGCATAATTTCATTATTTGAATCTCTCATTTAGCTCACATTCATAATTCTAGGCCATTTTTCATATCACAATGTGTTTTCCAACATTCTTTTTTCCAAGCATTTGCTTGGTGGTGAATCCCTTAGAACTCAAAGAACTCCCTCCTAGGTCCTACTCATTGTGAATTGACTCACCTTGTGAGGTTGTTAGTCAATCCAATTGGGGCTCCTAGAAAAATCCTTGAATGATTTAGTTGGAGAAGGAGTGATGTCTCAAGGTATCTATTTTTCCACCAATCAAATACTTGCATCAAGATCATCATTCGACCATCTAAGTTCAAATTAAGATTCAAATTGCACTCTTAAAGTAGTTATTTAGTTCATTATTTGACCTTATTTAGGCTGGAATTTAGAGACCCTTATTCTAAAAAAATCTATTATAGAAACCCCTATTTGAAATCAAAAATAGAAAAAACATTAAAAAAAACTCAAATCCTTGAAATTTTGATTTTAAAAGTTCTAACCTAAGACCCCCTGTATAGACTCTTTAGGAAAAATTTTGGGTGACTTTTAGCCTCGGTTCTCTATTTCTATTAGTATTTTCATATCTCATAATTGTTTTCCTAAAACTGTCCAGTTTTGAATTTAAGATATTGTTTCTTTAGTTATATCTTGTAGCATTTTAGAAATCATTCCTTTCATATTTTATTTGAACATAGCATCATATTTCTATATTTTTCCTTTTATTTTCAAGATCATTTCTTAGTTTACATAGATTAATTTACATTTTATAATCATTAGAAAACAAAATCAAAAATCAAAAACATCAAGTAAAACAAACAAAAACAAGTACAAAATTGATGAAACCCTTGGCGAAAGCATAATTATTTGACCATGTCAAATCTCTTTTTCCAAGTTAACATATCCCTCAAGCCCTTTAGTAGTGATGAAATTGACATGTTAGATAAAGCCCTTGAGGGTTTCATCTCACAAGGTTCATCCACTAAGGCGTATCATAATAAACCAAAAGAAATAGATGTTCATGTAGTCACACCTTAGCTTATCCTTTACCCACCCTCACATCAACCTCAAGTTCAAAATAATCCCATGCTTATCTTAGAACCACCTAAAAAGAAACCATTGAAACCAAGAGATGTAACAAATTTTATAAGGCAAATTGATAATGTAGTAATAGAAAAAGTAGCCTTTTTCTTGCTTGATCTGATAATTGACATTAAAATTGAACAAATGGTGCCTTGGATGAGTGTTTTAATGTCTTGTAAACATTCACACTACTTTAGGACCTTTTTTTAGCTAAATCATGCTATAATTTGTCCTTTGCAAGGGTGTTGTGAAATGTTGTAACAAATTTTCACACTTTTCTAAGACTTATTTGATTAATTAAGTATTATGGGCCCCTTTCTAAATAAAATATTCATAATTTGCATAGTTTTTAAGTGTTGTAAAGTGTTTTAAATCACTTTCACATTTATCTAGGTGGTCTTAATTCGTTAAGGTTAAGTAGATCTATTAAACCCCCTTTTGGGCCTTAATTTTAACACCTCCAGAGGATCTATCCCAAGAAACAAAAATTAAATATTAAATTATTTCATTGGAAAAAAATTGCCCTTGGTAAGCTGAGCCAGGACCCATTTGGCCTTAGCGGCGAATGGGTCCTCTCTTAATAGGACCCTACTTTTTCTACTGATCTAGATTGGGTTTTTGTCCTTCTTTTAGCTCCCCAAAGATTAGTCATGCAAAATTAGCTAGGACCCATTCACCTTTGGTGGTGAATGGATTTTCCCTTAATGAGACTCAAATTTTTGAATTTCATTTTGGTGGGAATTTAATTATCCTTCTCTCCAAATCTTGTGTCAGCCTTAGTTCTTTGAATTTTAGGGTTATTCTCTTAATTTAGTATAAATAGGGGTTAATTCACATTGTTCTTCATCTTGAAATTTTGTGTGTCTTCATGAGATCAAAAGCAAGAGAATTTTCAAGGAATTTTAATGCAAAATTGAAGTCTTTATTTCAACAATTCAGAAATCATATCATCATGTTAAGGTTCTAATTGCACTATTTCATGTGCATGCTTCATTATCTTATTTCATCATTTGTTTTAATTAACTATAAGGGGTTTGACAGAGGCAAACCACCATTAACTAAAAAATAAACAAGTTTTGTACCCTTGAATATGTTATTGTAGATTTACAGGTTGAATAGAAAGATCATTAAAGTTGTCAAAATTATCAAAGTTGCAAAGCTGTAATTCAAGGTGTGAGATCATGAAAAGAGATCTATAGAACTGAATGTTGCCTTACAAAACTTGATAACAAGGATTTCAAGAGTGCATACATCAAGGCATAGGATCGTGAAGTAAGTTTTTTGAAACCCTAAAAGGACCAATTCACCCCTAAAGGTGAATGAGTCCTCCATAGCTCAAAAACATCAACTTTCTTGATAGGTACACAACTTTTTATGCTCTAAAAACATTCCTCATAGTTGCTATAATAGTTAGGGTAAGTTTTTGGTTGTTATTTGCATCTTATTTTTTATAATTGAGGTGATATTGGCTTGGAAAAACAAGTGATATATCTCACATTTGGGATAGGTAATATTTTCCTACATTTCATTTTTTGTGAACCTGACCTTTTCAATATTACACTTTTCTAAATTTTGGAGTCTTTGATTGCATTTCAAGTCTAAATTTTGCATTCATTATGTAGTGTAGTTAAATGCACACCCTTTCATTTTTACACTTTTGTGGGCCCACCTTATTTTATTTATCCTCATTTATGTCTTAATTGGTCCTAATTTGCATCTACAAGCCCTATGAATTTTTTATTTTTTTGGCTAATCCTAACATTCTCCAATGGATAAATGATAATTTGATGATTTTGTCTTAGTGTCCCTGATTTTTGGGTTGGGACTAAAATGCCACCTAGGGTGTCTTTGTGCCCTAAAGGTCTTGGGACCCTGATTTTAAGGCATCTTAAATGCGTCCCTTTTTGGTGTCTGTGCCCCAAGTTTTTAAAATTTGGACTAAGATATCACCTAGGGTTTCTTAGTCCCCCTTAAGGTATTTTTGGGATTTATTTTCAAATTCTAGTGGGATTTAGCCTCCTTTAATTAATGAATTCATATGTCTTCTTGGTGTGGTGTAATTTTAGGATATTAAGCATAGAAAAGTATAAATACAAGGTCCCCTCATTCATTTTCTATCAATTATTTTGTGAGAGCATTCATCATAGCATAATTAAGTTCACCAGAGAATTGAAGATCATTTCATTAAGCATTTGGAGCGATCATCAAGATTCAAGAATCATATCAAAGATTCTTGCATCATGTGTGTTGTGCTAGCATTTGTGATGTAGGGTTTTGATTCAAGCAAGCAATTCAAGTCCATATCTATCAAGCATTCCTTTGATTCAATATCCATGTCCATTGCAATCACACAAGTTTGTAGACTTTATAACAAGGGTTTGGTGAGTTGTAACATGACATATTGATCATTCATCATTTCCCTTCATTATTCTATTTCATTTCAAGGTTTAAGTACCAACAAGGGGTTTGACCAAGGAAAACCCCCATTCACTAACAATCAACAATTTTTCCCCTCTTGCATGTTTTTGATTGCAGATTTAGGTTAAAGATTTGAAGCTCATTTGAAGTACAAAATTACAATGTTGTAAAGTTATCATCTTCATAGAAACTCACCTATAGGCCAAATCTGAAACTTTCAAAAGCTGAGATTAGAGAAGACTGAAGAGAAGAAATCAAGCCTCAGGACCACATTAAGACATCCTAGAAATTATAGATAGGACCAAGTCACCACCTAGGGCCTCTTAGTCCTCCTGAAGATATTTTTCAAAAATTCTTTCAGATTTGGTTTCAACATTCAAAGATTTTGCATCTTCCCTGAAAAATAGTAGTGGGACTAAGAAAATGGAAAGGGAATATTTGTCCTACATAGCATATTTTGGTGGATTCTTTACATTTTTAAAATCCTCATTTCATTTCTAGACTTCGCAGGCACACACATCCCAACTCCCTATTACACAATTTCATCATTTGAATCCTTCATTTAGCTTGCATTACTAGGTTTTTTGAGTTGAATGCTTATTACTATATTTTCCCAGTATTTTATTGGTGGTTAATCCATAAAAGCTAAAAGAACCCCCTCCTAGGTCTTCCATGTTAAGAATTGACTCACCTTGCGAGGTTAATAGTTAATTGAATTAAGACTCATAAGACATTATTAAATGATTGTAGGAGAAAAGTGAGATATCACAACCACCCTCTCTCTTTTCCTATTAATCATTTTGGTGATCCCACCACTTTTTGAACATTCATTTTTGGATTTGGAGTTTATTAAAGTCCTAGATCTAGATTGCATTCATTCTTGCATTGCATCTTGCATTAGTGAAAATTGCATCTAGGGTTTCTAATATTTATATTAGTGAAAGTGCATATAGGTTTCATTTTTGCTTTCTTGCATCATTTCATTTCATTAAAAAACTAAAAATTGCATTTAGAAACATTCTTATTGCATTCAAAATGGAAAAAAAATTCACTCAACTTTGCATTCAATTTCTTGTCACTAGTTACTTTTTTTTGCATTCATTTACATAGTTTTCTATTTATAAAGATCAACATCCTACATAGGAATTTTTTGAATACTGTAGACAATCAAGAATTTGCTATTTTTCTAAGGAAAACCTCTTCTAGGACTAAAATACCCTTCTTGGCATCTTTTTCCCTCTTAGGGTTTTTTGCTTAGAATTGTCTTTATGCTATTTGTTACTTATTTTAGTCCTTGGAACTTTAGAATCTCACTAGTAGGAAAAATATTCCCTTACTGGTGTCTTAGTCCCTATTGACTTTGACTTTTCAGATTTCATGGTTTAAAATTTCTTTTTGTGCTTATGTTGGCTACCTTTACTTTTTTGTTTCAGTTTACAGAATTGTTGTTATTCCAATTTCTTCCATTTCAAGTGTAATTGCAAGCATATGATATTTTTTTCATTACACTTTCTTTGGTTTACCCCTTGTTTGAGCTATAGTACTTGGTGTCCTACTGCTAATACCATGGTTAGATGAAGTACGAGATTCATGGGATCCCATGATACAACACTCATTGTGGATCTCGGATTATCAAGCTCTCTTACTTCTAATGTTGGTATTAGTTCACTAGGTGTGGACCATAGCTTTCACAACTCTTTTTCTATGCTAATTGATCAAACAATGGTTGGTCAGATCCCTCAAGAAAACATAATGAAAATGCATGAATACCTAGTTCATTTACAAGATAAAGTGAGTAGTGAAAAAATTTCTAACACTATTATACCTTCCATAGATAGTATTCACCACATGATGGAAAGTGATGAAGGGCTAGAAGTTGTGTGTAACATAGCTCACATCTCTGGAAAACATCTTCCTTCCACCACTAATGGTTCTCAAGCTTCAAACAATGTGCAAATCCAAGGAGGAAATAAAAATCCTCCCCCTTCAACTATAACATCCATTCCAACCTATACCAATCCTTGAAATACATTGCCTTGGACTAGTTTCTCGCATTACCAAATATCTCAATTTGTTCATTTAATGAACTTGTTGAGTCCTTTATTAACTATTTCCAAGGGCATATGGTTCTTAAAATGAAATGACCTAATTTGATGATATGTAAGCAAAATGAGGGTGAAAAAGTCACTAACTTTATTTTATGCTACCTTTCGCTTTATTCCCAAATCAATGTGAAGATTCCCGATTCACACCTTCAAAATATGTTCATAGAAAATTTACAAATTAAGATAAGAGACAAGCTCACCATGTTGAAATTCACTTCCTTCATGCATTTATACACTACCCTTTGAGATTATTAGAATTCCCTAGGTATTAGTTGTACCATAGAAAAATAGATCTTTGACATTTTCATGGTCTTTTAGGTCTTTCTTTCATGAAGCTTTGTCTATTTTGCTTTGATTTAATGTTTGAATGTAAATCCTAAATTTAGATTAGGTCCTTGAAATTCAAATAATGGTGTCTTGTGAAGGTGTTGTAAAGTGTTGTAACACATTTCTACACTTTTCTAGACTCTTCTCATTATAATTCATCTAAAAATCACATTTTTATCACTTATCAAGTCTTGTTCTAAAGTGTTGTAAAGTCTTGTAACAAGATTTCACACTTTCATAGGCTTGTTATCACTATTTACACCTTTCTTATGCTTTATATGACCCCTTTACGCACTCATAAAACTTATCTAAGTGTATTTTTGAATGTAAACTCGACAAAGAACATCAAATGCAACTTAATTCCTAACACCCTCTTACAAGCCTAAAGTGGGACCCATTCGCCATGGGTGGCGAATGAGTCCCTCTTGTCTCCAAATTCAAAATAATTCAAATTCCTTTTGGGTTTTTATTCAAAGAGACCTTATGTCATCCTATGATGTTGTATTATTGGGTAATTAGGGCATAAGTGTGTACATATAAGTGTTTTCTATCCATTTCAACCCGTATTCACCTAATTCATTCACTAGTTCATTCAAGCATTTTGCATCATTCAATCAAGCAAATAATAAGTATCTTGGAAAAGCCACAGACATATCTTTAGACTTCTTCAACAAGTTTTTGACTTTTGTACATAGATTTGTCAAGCAACTAGGTGTTGAAAGGTGATGAACAATTCATTAAAGTGTTTCAAGTCAAATAAACCCTAATTCAATCTTTAAGACAACCTACAATTTGTTTTCAGCAGATTTGACTCCATCAACCTAACAAGAAGACAATTGCAGATTTTGATCTAGAAAATTGACTCTTGAATTTGTAGATTCTTGGAGGAGGACTGATTCACCATAAGTGGTGAATGAGTCCCACTTGTAAGCTAGAAAAGTTAATTTTGCCAGAATCTAGTTCCTGACAGTTGAAAAGCAATTTCAGGTGTTTTTACTAGTAGGAGGACTAATTTTCCATCAGTGGCGAATGAGTCCCATTGGTGATCAACAGTGACTTCTGCTAGTTTTCAAAACCTCCCAAGAATAGCATTCAACTTCTAGGTGCAGTCTCTTAAAATTCATTATGTTATGTTTTACATTTTTTTATGTTTAGATAGTTCATTTTCTGTATATCACACTTTGTTTTCAAAAATTGCACATTTCATTAGTTTTTCATTAATAACCAATAAATTTCATCACTTAGTTGCATTTAGATAATTGTATTTAGTCGTAATTCCATTATACATTCCTTTATTTGAGTGAACTACCTCAATTTTAGTGTTCTATCTCTCTCCTTTTAGGTGAAAAATCCTAAGAGTGCAAGGGAAGTACATAGAACCACAAAATTGATGGTTCATTTTGGTGAACCTGAATATTGAACACATTATCTTTTTTATTTCAATTGCATCTTGCATCCTAGGTTTCCTTTGTATCAATATTCAATTAGGTTTTGTTTTGTTTTTGCATCTTGGGGTTTCTCAAATTGCATTAGTGAAAGCATCAAATAGACTTTATTTTTGCATATCAAATCATTAAAAAACTGAAAAATCTGCATTTGCATCTAAAAAAGCATTAAAATTATTTTATTTTTTCTGAAAACAAAAATAAATCTCATACCATGACTCATTCAACACCTTGGGTGAATAAATCCACCTGCACATTTTGAACTACATTTTCAAGCATTTTTTGGGTATTTTCTGCATTATAGTTTTTCTGTTGTTACTTTCTTTTAATCATTTTCATCATGGCTTTTTCCTTTAACAAGTTTTGGAATTCATTGAAATCTTTAGTAGACATTTACAATTTTTCCTTTGGCTATGATCTTAGTGACCTTGAGCTTCCTCATGCTCCTTCAAATCGAAATGAATGTCCTCCTCATGCTATTGACATCATTGGAGAAGATGATAACATGACCAAGTTATTAAATTCATGCCATGATATCCTTAAAGCTAGTGCAACCTTTTACCCATCCATGAAATCACAAGATCCTCCTACTATCTCACCTCCTGACATGTTTGGAGACTTACATCCCTAAATCAATGAAGGACCTATGTTCCTCTAAACAACCACATCCTCAACCATTTTATGGTAACAAAGTTACAAATACATCAATCAACCTTGCAGACACATATGGAAAAGGCTTTACTATCTTAAGAAAACAAGGTTATGACACAACAAATGAGCATGAAATTCATCAACTTAGAATAGAAAAAAAAACCAAAAGAAGAAAACACAATAGGATTAGGATATCAAGATCCTCCTCATGATAGCAAACCTCCTTTTGAATACTAGAGACTTTGAGATGATGATACAGTGATCTTTGATTTTCCTCCTGACTTGAATGTCCTCCTCCCACATGAAAAACTATCACCTGATTCTAATGACAAGGATGTTAGGATCTAGGCATGTGCAAGATCATCATGGAAAAAATAGTCCCTTAAGTGGTGAAAAATTAAGAAAAAAAATAGAGTTAGGCAACCTGACATAAAAATTTGAATAAGTTATCTATATTATTTCAAAAATATGTAAGAATAGAATCTATAGCAAATTGAATTTAGTTTCTAAACTACTAGGTTTATATATAAAAAAATCTATTTAGTGAAAATTTATAATTTCAATGCAGTAGTACTTAAATTTTAGGGAAAAAATAAGAAGTAGGTGTCTGTCTGACTACCCTAACCACAATAAAATGATAATATTTTTTTATAATATTTGATATATAAGTAGAGGAATCATATCACAATGTGATGCATATTATTTTGTAACTGTTTTTCAAAGTAAATAATTAATTATGAATCTTTTATTAATTTTTTTAAAAAATATGAAAACTCATATGTTTGACCACCTTAACTTGGTCAAAACTTTAAAAAATTCATTATTCTTTTTAGTCCTATATTATGTGAATCATAGAATGTGACACATGTTTCAAATTCAAAAAATGTGATACTATTTGAAAGCTATAGATGTTTTTCAATCAGCCTATCAATCAGGACTTTAGTTGTAATTCAAATAGAAAATGAATAATAATAATTTATTAAATTCAAAGTAAAGAATAATTTATATTGGTGCAAAGCTGACAATCTTCTTTAGCAACCCTTTTCATTTCATCAATTTTGGGTAAAAAAAAGTTGTCAGCCACATACCCTAAACATACCCATCATATCACCACTTTTTGGCCCATCATGATCTTGCACATACCCATCCCCATGGGTCCTCTTCCTCCTTCTATCCATGAAAAATGCGAATCTACGAAATGTAAGATCCCTTACAAATTGAAGAAACTAAAGTTTCCTCTCCATCCACCCCCTGAATGTAAAAGGAGACTTCAAATGCTTTTAAACAAAGGCCTTATACTCTTACCACCTTCAAACAAGTTGGTCATCCATCCTAAAGATTCTAATATATGATATTGAAAATATCATCGTATTCTTGGACACCAAACTAATGAATGTCAAACATTGAAGGACATATTGAACAAGTATCACTTCATTGATACATACTATTATCCTATCATACCATAATTCAAAATTCCTTCATCATGCCATAGTTTTAGAATTTTCCATTCTCAATATTGCATGATCCTTCCCATCACCTACCTTGGCTCATTCTTGTCTTACACTCAGTGGAGGCAAGAAATTGATAGCCTTGTCTTAGTAATGCATTTGTCCTTGTCTCTTAAATGTGTTATTCCTCTTCCAGCTATATTAATTATCATTGTGAAGCAATAACTTAGCTAATGGTTGAAATACCTTTGCATTACTACCCTCTTCCTTTATATTTGGTGTTCTTGTATGTGCGTATCGTGTTACCCCATAATGTGTGTTTGATGTTCTCTTGCTTTGTGAAATTCCTCTATTTGTACCTCTATTCTTCTATATGTCATACATTTTCCCTTTTCCTTTTCGATTTTGTTTTGTGTTATCCTTTTGGGGATGATGCAAAGCATTGAGACACGCTATGTCTCTTCCATGTTGACCCAAACGGTCCCTTTTCCTTTTCACTTTATCTTTTTCTTATGTTTCTCCTTTTGGGGATGACGCAAGGAATTGAGACCAAAATGTCTCCTTCATGTTATCCGAAAAGCTTTTCCTTTGCTTTTTCCTTTTCATTTCCTTTTAATTTTTGTCTCTCCTTTTGGGGACAATGCAAAGCATTGAGACACCTTATGT
>VDFB02030283.1:0-10624 GCA_007258455.2 Sequoia sempervirens
TATCATGAAGGTGGCGCAGAGGAAACACCTACAATGGAACAGGTTGGCATTCCAGCACCTACTTCAGAGAAGGAGGAGATTGAAGAAATCCTAGATAGCCGTGTGGGAAGGAGTACCAGAAATAGGCAGTATGAAGAGTATTTGGTAAAATGGAAAGGAAGGCCTGTGGAAGATTCTTCTTGGTTGTCTAAGGTAGAGGTTGACCGTTTGGGTTTTCCTCAACCATCTGAGACGTGACGGGGTCACTTCTCAAATTACCCTGGGTGTCTGATGCAGGAGCATCCAGTGGTGTGAGGGCAATCTTGCATCACCCAAAAGATTATTTCCATTTTTGTTCTGTTGTTTTCTTTTTGTAGATGTTTTTGTATTCTGGATACACTTTTCGTCAAATAAGAGTTTCCAACTTTCAGAACTACTTTTCTGCTTTTTCTGCTCAACTGCTATTTTTAGCAGGTTTGCATTTGAAGTCGTGGGAAGACAGAAATTTATGGGAAGGTTGAGGATGGAAAAATACACAGTCTGGTGAAAGAATCAAGTCAAGATCATTCATGACTTGAAAGTTATTCAAGTTCCAATTTCTGCTTTTTGACCTGAAAAACCTTCCGAGCTCAGTTTGAGGCACCAAATGATCCCGGATGGGCCTGAAAATTTGCGAAAACGCCAAAGTAGTCCACCGAAGGCCTACTTTGCGGAAAATCGTCTTTTCGAGACCTTTCCGAAAAGGTATTATCATTGAAGATCCAACGGTCGGATTAAAAGTTATGGCTGCCGGAAGTTGGTGCATATTTTTGAAATGTGCTAATTTTCAACTATGAATTTAACTTGAATTTCAAATTGTAATTTTGGTGCCAAATCGTCAAAAATCTTATCTCGAAGGTTGTTTTTGGTTCCAAACCGAAATAGGCCTATTTAGGGGCTTGTTTCTGATTTTGGGTAACTTTTGGGAAAGAAGTTAAGCATCTTGTCGAAAGGGGATCGGGTAATTTTGCAATAGTCACGTAATTGCATGTATCTGGCTTGGGGATTTGAGATCCTCTGCATGTAAGAAGTTCAATTTTATGAATAAAATCTTATTCTCTCTTTTGTGAGTGTATTTCTGTGTCTCGGGTTTGCTCCCTCGTCACTTTTCCAATATTTAACATAGCATGAATGCACTTTAAGCAATGACACTTTTAAACAACCTATTATTCACTTCAAATTTCATAACAATAGACATGTAAATTATAATTTTACAAATGTAAGAGATACTAGGTTCACCAAAATAAAATGAGGCAAAAAGGGATTTAAGACTAATACTAAACTAAATCACATTTTTTACCTTTAACATTTGAGGGACACAAAAATCATCAAAAGAGACCACTTGGCTACTATCCTCAAGGAAGAGCTAGAATGGTTGATCGTATTTTTGGTCCCATTTTTATGTGTTTGGAGATGAAATAGTGTGAATAGAGTGATGTGATGTGTGTGACAATTGTAAAACTAAGTCAAGTATGCAAGTACAAAAAATTGTTACTAACTTAGAAAAGTACAAAATAGATGAACAAAATTAGAAAATAGGAGAATGGAGAGCAATATGTGAGGAACTTGACATTCAAATTTGGATTCAAATTGGATGGACAAGGGAAAGGGTTCCATTGTCTGAAAATGAGATTTTTTTAGGTTTCAGGACCTACACAGGAACATCACAATTTGTAGGCGATTCCTTATTAAAACTGACTTCAAAACTTTGTTAGTCAGTGAATAATTGATCTTGCCCTAATTTGATGAAAGAAGGTGTTTATATGTTTGATCTTGGTTTGAGGTCTTCAATCTCCTCCAATCCACTTTAGATCATAAACCTGTAAGAAAGGGAAGAGAGGAAGGGTTGGTTTGTATAAGGGCTTGCCTAAGTCAAACCTCATTTTGGTGTTTCCACCTCCAAAAATTTCTATGATGATATTGGATAAAGAGTGCTTACCCTAGCTTGAACAAAGGAAAATAGATAAAAACAAATCATAAATCATTGCATTGTAACTTACCATTCAAATATACATTCCTTGAATGAATGAAGTCATTTAACACTTCTCATATAATAAGAACTTGATAGATGGTTGAAGATCTTGCAAATGTTAGTGATCGCAATGATAATAAACATAAAATATGAAACATATTTATTATGATTGAACATGGATTTGATGATGCATTGCACACATGATCTTGATTGATAAAAGTATTGTAGAATGTTTCTTATTCTATTCTTGAGTTTCCTTGATTGCCTTTTTTAAATTGCTTGATTGATCAAAATTTTCATTATCTCCTTAAATGGAGAAAAATACTTATATTTATATGCATTTAAATATTTCCCATATTAATTATTTTGAAAGTTGATAATTGAATTTAAATTTGCAAACATATTAATACCAAAAATAAAATATTTAATTTTGGGCCAAAATAGGGTGGACAAGGGTGAGGGTGCCCTAGTCTAGACCTTTTTTATTTTAGATGCTTGTTAAATAAATAATTAAATTTAATTCCCAAAGTTAATTTAATTTTTGAAGATGGAAATAAAACTGTTAATTAATACGCATAATTAGGTCAAATCACTTAAATGAGATCCAAACATAATGTGAAATTGTCAAGGGTGACAATTTACAATGCTACAGTCTTGTCCTTGTATGACTTTAAAGTAATTGGATACCCCTACCCATTCAAAAATTATACCAAATTTCATTATTTATAATCAATTTCTCATAGATGGAGGGTTCCACCTTAAGATTTTCACCTCCCATAGAAATTACTTTTTTTCTTGTGGATCTTATTGAAAGTGCAACAATTATGAATAAAGAAATAGGAAATAGAACTTTAATATTTTAATATATTTTTGAGATCCATGAGCCATCGTGTGATTACCATCATTAATTTAAATGGCATACCAAGACAAAATTAAATTATTGAAATCTTGTAAGGTAGGTTTGTCCATCTCATCAATCCTTTCCCATGAGTGGATTTTTATAGAAAAATTTCCACAGTAATTTTAATTAATTCTCTTCTAGTACTTTCAATCCTTTCACTCCAACTTGGTTTTTTCTTTCATCTCTAAATTATTAAATACCATAGTTCCCTTATTCCATATTTTTTAAATTATTTTCTTAATATTTATCATTTTGAAGTTTATTTTGGATGGTAACGAGCAATTGATTGAGAATTTCCATGAACTCTACCCTAGCTGATTCATCCCTTCACTAGTAGCAGCATTAGCAGATTTATTTTCCTACTTATAGTTATGGATTATTGATATTTATTCAAACTTTAATGTATTTTTATACTTTTTTAATGTAATCAACCATCCTCCATGATGGCTCCTTGTCACTCTTTATTTATGACAATTTTAGAATCTCTTTCTATGTGAACTTTGTGGATATTATTATACAAGGCCCTCTTCACTCCCCACCAAATAGTTATAGCTTCGGATTCATTACTATTTTTCCTCCCTATTTGTGAATAAAAACACTTGATCAAGTCTTCTAAATCAGTTCTCAAGATTCTCCCCACATTAGCAATCCTAAGGTTCCCCTTAGCTGCTCCATCAAATTTCAATTTGATCCTTGTCTTCTTAGGAATCCTCTAGAAATTTGGTTTCCTCTTTAATTTGGAACAAGTAGCCCTCTAAATATTTAGAGGTAATATTCAAAAATCTTAAAATCCTTTCCTCTTGAGTGCTTTTGAAGCCTTTTTTATTTGTATCTTTGCCTTGTTTAAATTTTCAAAAATAGAATACTTGACAAGAAGGCTAAGTTGTTTAGGCTTCATTTCCTTTTCCTTAAAAATCCTATTGTTTATTTATTTCCAAAGGTTCCAAAACACGTGAGAGATTATTAGTTTCCATAACTTTAGCACTAGAATATTTTTAAAAGGAGGGGTCTATCCCAAATGTAGATCCTTCAAGTCTTTTAAGAAATCTCAATTGATCCCCAAGTATTACATGATATATCCCCACACTTCAATCAAGAAGGGACAATGAAGAAACAAATGACTAATTTTTTCCTCGTTAATTTTGCACAAAATACACCTTTTGGTATTGAAACCCCCTTCTTATCAAGTTATCTAGAGTAAGATATATATTTTTTTAAGAAAAACCACCAAAAGAAATTAGTATCCAAGTAATTCCAAAAAGGATGGAGAACCCATATTCTCTAATATTTGTTAGCATCATTAGGGGTAAACAAACTTTTAATTCAAACTATAGTTTATCTACAACACTATTTGTACCTTCTGACATAATAGTTTTGTTGTTAAATTTTCTCTGGACCCTATTTTTCCCTTGTTGGATGGAGTAGTCATTATTCTATCTCTAAATGTGGTGGATAGATAAGTAGAAAGGATATTGAAGTTATTGTTGGTAGATAATGGCTCCTCTTCGAACCAAACATACTCCCAAAATTCAATTCTATCTCCCCTCCCATGTTTCCATTTTAAACCTTTGAGAAGGATCCCTCTTGTTTTAAAAATATTTTTTAAAACTAAAGATCCCTTAGGGACATTATAATTAGAAAGGAAGTCCCTTCTTTGCTCTAATCCATCTCTTTTTTAATATTTCTCATCCAAGCTTGGACATGAGGGATTTTTTTGGAAAGACCAATATTTTTTAGACCTAACCCCCATTTTGTTTGATTGGAGAACCAAATCCCAATTAACCAAAGTGAATATTATTATTTCTTGTACCCCTACCCACATAATGTTTTTTTATCTATTCAATTTTAACAACTTGGAAGGCAAGGCCAATATTTTAAACAAGGAGAGATAATAAGTATGAATTCTTTGGAGGCAAGCTTTAAGAAGAATAAACTTGCCCACTTGACTTAATATTTTTCCCTTCCAACTAGTTAGTTTTCTCGGTATCTTCTCAATAATATTGTTCTGAATGGTTGGTTCAATTTTTTAACCAACAAGGGGAGCCCAAGGTAGGTGCTAAGAAGAGTACCAAGAAAGCACCCTAAAATAGGGCTAATTTTTTCTTGTAACTTTTAATTGTGTTGAAGAAAAATATTATAATTTTTCATAGTTAATGTGTTACCTTAAAATATAAGCAGTCATTTAGAAAAAAAAACATCAAGTAGCTTCAAGGATAGAGGACTTACCGAATAGAATAGTATCATCAACAAATTATTGATGAGATGAACGTTGTTGACCAGTAGCCTATTTGAATCCTTTTGGAACTGTAATTGATACTTATGTAGAGATATTACTACCCAACACCTCATCCACCAAGATAAACATATATGAGGATAGAGGCCCCCCTTGTCGAATTCCCCTATCAATACCAAATAAGCATGTTGGCACCCCATTGATTAGGGTAGATAATTTATGGGTGGAGACACATTCCTTAATCAACTTTAGCAATATTTCTTGGAACTCGAATCTCTTAAGCATAGTAAAGAGAAATCCCTATTTTTCCCTATCATAGGCTTTTGAAATATCAATTTTAGAACCATTCCCTACTTTTTTCTTCATAGAATGGATAATTTTGTAGGATTTGATGAAGGAATCCAATATCTATCTCCCTTTTACAATTTTTTTTGTTTACAAATATCCTTGCAAGTATTAATCTATCAACCTTGGATTTCAACATGTTACCTTTTCATCACCTTTACTTTTAATTTATTTGTTCATATTTACTTTATCCTTTGTTATGAATACATGTATAGGTATATTTAAGCATTGTATTGAAATCTCTTTATTTGTGTGTGTGTTTGGATTTTTCTTTAACTCCATGTCCATAATCTTTAGTTTAGTTACATTGTTATGTTTATGTCTAATTCTTTGTGTATATGGTGAAATACTTTTGAACCTAATGAACCTTTTATTATTTTCCTCAAATCATTTTTTCTATATCTATAAGTTTTTTGTTGAAGTATTTCTACTATAAGATTTTTTAAATTTATTATTATTTTGGTTTTACCATCAAAGAATTTGACTCATTTCCCTATGTGAGAGACATTTCATTACTAGAATAAAATAAATAAACAATGTAGTTTGAAACTTATCCCATGTGTTAAATTCTTAATGACTTGTATCCTTACACAATGCTTCATAAGTTACACAAGTATCATTAGCTTTACACAACACTCCATGGACTTTTAAAGGCTCCATAGATTTACATAATCCTTTATAATTTTTATGATCCTTCATATCTTTATACAAAGATAATTGTTAGAGAACTAATTCATATTTTTTTACCTTAGTTATTGTTACTATGAAATTTTGGCAATCATTTTCCCCTTTAATTATACCATTATGGAAAATTTAGGTTCTAATCAACACCTCAATTATAACTTTATGGGAATTTTAGGTTTCATTTCACCGTCTCAATTACCATTTAATGGGAGTGTAACTTATAATTCACTACCTAAATTTACAAATTTATAGTAAATTTAAGTTATAATTTTCCACCCCAATTATAAATTTATAGGAAATTTAGATTATAATTTCCTACCTCAAGTTCAAAGTAATAGAAATTTTAGTTTCTAATTTGCTAAAAATTAGCATTATTTTTTGTTTCCTAATCAACCACATTTAACTTTTAAAATTATATTTATATAAAATTTCCATTCACTCTATCATTTTAGGTCTATATAATAAAAATGGCAAAGGGATTATGCCTCTACATAAGTGATTCACTTGTATTTTTTATGGAATTTTCTAACGACTAGTTCTTAATGGATACCCTAGTCCCATAAATGGTAAATATTATAAAATATAGGATAGTGGAACAAAAATATGTAATCACATACATCATTAAAACATTTCAACTAACTTGACCACTTATTAGCAAACAAGATGTGACAAAATGAATAGCAATAGTTTGTGTGATCAATACATGCTAAAATTTTATTAACTTATTGAATAGAAAATAAATTAAAAAGACACATACTAAGATGACCAAGTGACATTAGTTGTCACATTTTATGCCCTATATGTTTCTTAGGCTTGATGGCACCCTTCCTTGTGATATTATTCCTTAAGTTAGGGGAATGGTACCTTGTATCACATATCAATCAAGAGACCATTAATTTAAAGAATGATAAATCCTTAACCCATTTCTAATTGAATTAGATAATAGCATTTATAACATATTCAAAAATTAAATCATTTCAAAATAGGCATAATGCAATACAACCAAATAATTTAACAACTAATATAAGAGAATATTTTCTAAATATTATTCTCGTATTAATCATATTCATAAAATATAAAAAGAATCCCTAATATCCTAATCACAACAAAATATTATATCTAATTTCAATTATTAAATAGGCAATTATTCAAGGTAATACAACAAGTGGGATTCAAAGTGAATTATAGAGTAGAGGCACACATTTTGCAAGATGGTGTAAATGAACCATATAGAAAATCTATGCTTGGAAAAATAATCTAGAGATGTGGATTCAACCTAGGTTACACTAATAGTTTAGTTTATAATCCCATATATTCCTATTGCTTGTAGTAGAATAATAGGATTTATGTCAAACTAGATAGTATTCTTCTTCATCAAGAGATCTCAATACACCTCACTCAATTTTAATTTCTAATCTTTGCATTCAATTTTGATTTAATTAGTTATCATAACTATTATTTATTAGTCTAGGTTAATTAATTCTTATGGTTGTGCATCTTATTTGATAAGCCTAGATTAAACTTAAGAAAATTTATATTTTCTCTTACATATATATTGATTAGATATATAAGAATAATATTATAAAAATAATTGATAAACTATCCAAAGCCTCCCCTTTTATGTGGTATAGTCTTCCTAAAATTTTGGTTAGATTTTATGGTAGAAATACCTAAGTATAATCATACAATATAAAATTGTCAGTAAATCCCATTATCTGTCAATTAAAATTAGTCAGTCAGTCTGATTAGTTGTGTACCGACTTGTCAATATAGATATTATTGATTTTGACCATATTAATTTTTATATACCTATCAAAAGGCTACATATATAGCATGCTTCTATCTCAATTTACACATTTTTTTATCACTAACAAAAGACATGTTTTGGACCATTTTTCACCCTCTTAGAGCTCAAACCAACTTTGAAACACCTTACCTCACTAAAATAATGTTCTTCGCATGTCCCCTATATTGCAATGTCCTCCTAGAAAGGAGATTTCATGCTCATATCCCCATAGTTTAAAATATTTTATAACTAGTAATCATCTCTTTTTCTAGTCATAACTCTAATGCATCTCTAACAGCCAACTTTTATCCAAACATTTCTATTTAAGGAAAATTTCCTAAAATATAAAATCTAACCAAAATTTTAGGAAGACAAGGGGAAGATTACCTACCCATTCTCTTAGCTTTTTATTAAAAAGGTCTACCTTGAATTTTAATGTATTTTTCATCTACCCTTAGTCACATGTAACTATGTATGTGTGAGATGCAAGGATATGTTTAACTATAGAATTGATTCTAAATCACGTCATTTTTAAGTTCATCTAATTTGAAAAAAAAAATATTAAAAAAAATCAAACAAACAAACATAATCATTCACAATAATTAAACTTTATATTTAAGAAGAAAAATAAATTAATTTGTTTAATTATTATTTTTATAAATTTTAATTATTAATTATTTGAATTATAAATGATAAAAATAAGAAAATTTGAACCATGTGATTTTTTTAAATATATGTAATTGTAAGAATTATAATTTCTTGTAATGTTATAGTGTACTATTCTATATATAACATTAAATAAGAAAAATATTAATTCAGAAGAACATAATAATTATTAAAAAAACTTGTCATTTATCATCTAAGTTCTAGTATTTATAGAAATATATAGGCTATGAGTTTACTCCAGATATCATAGGAAAAGGGAAAAAATAAAATAGAAAGCTACAACATGTAATGAAGTTATGTAGGCTGAATTTACTAATTAATATTTAATTTTTGTTTTGTTTTGTTTAATCTTACATAGCATTTTATAGCTTATAATATTATTATTTTATTTTGTTTTGTTTGATCTTCCAAAAATGGTTGGAACATAGCATTTTATAGGTTATATTTTTCCAAATTTTTAGATTAGGATGATGTATTTAATATAGTTTAAAAAGCATGTAAAAATATATATTTATATACATTTATTTTTATAGATTGGATTGACTAAATTTATTAGTTTTTATATTATTATGCAGAAGATTTTTGGAAAAAACTGTGTGTAATTTTTATATCATCAACGTTTCGGATCATACTCCATGATCCATCATCAGGATGATCAGCAGAAGAGAGAGGATGATTACCATTAAATTGATTTAATATTATTTTAATAATTACATAATTTTATTAATTTTTAACTTTTCATTTTTAATGTTTTTTAATATTATAAATTATTTTTTTCTAGAAATTTCATTTTTTTAACTTTAATTTTAATCTATTTAATCTTTTGTTTTAATTAATAGTGTTTTAAATTATTAAAGTGATTTTTCTTGTAAAGTATAAAGATGGGTTTTTAAAGGATTCAAATTCTTGTATAATTAAAAATAAAAGATCATAAAACACAATCACATGCAATCTAAAACACTGCAATGATGCTAAAAACTAGCAATATCACAAACTAAGCAATAATCTCTAAACTTGTTCTAATTCCATTCCTCCTCTATTTTGAGAACAAAGAAACACATTATGAGGGTTAGAAACCATTTTGGAGGACCTTTATTCCTCCTTTGCATAAGGTTTCATGAAATGTAGTTGGTCTCCTCAATGGGACTAGAAGATTGAGGAATAGACCATGCAGTCAAGCTCACATCAAGGGATATCCAACGAGCAAGATATAAATGAATAAGAGTTTTATACATGAGGCAATTGGCACTAGCACAACATTTGATGTCAACAAATTAGAAGCAACCTGTAGTAGCTTGAAATGAGAAAACATGACCAACTTAGCAAGAGTAGTCAAAGCTTTAGAATCAATCTATAATGACCCTATAAAAGTGTGCACTACCAACCTAGAAGGAGCATTTGATTTGTGAAGCAACACCACTAAAGGTTGAAAACCCAAAAGGGGATTATCTATAGTGAAATGGTGGGGAAGTACATACTTCCACTAGAATTCCACACCATCTACCTTACATTTGAGGCATTGATAATTTAAAGATAAATTACTAGTTCACGAGCATTAACACCACCAAAAGATTAAACCTTCATAATCCAAATGTTGAACCCAAGGTTGATCCTCCACCTATAGAACAATATATGTTGGAAGGTCATTAGAGATGTTAATTTATACCAAGATGCAAGAAAAATTCAAGTGGGAGAAAATTGAGGTAGCATGATTAGTCACCAAAAAGTGACCCAACACATTTCCATTGGCTTTATAACAAGAATCTAGCCAAAAATAAAGTGAAATTTTAGGGAACCTAAACCAAACAAGCATGACATTAAATTTTTTAGTAGAAAGACTGAATGCAAGGTACTAGGTTTTAAGCATGAGAAAATATAGCCCCTAAACCCAAACTCAACATACAATAACTCATCATTGTTAATAGTAAAGGAAAAAACCATAATGAAAAGCCCCCTAGCATAAGGGTGAATTTTCATTTTATCTTCAATGAGTGGAACCCATAAATTTGAAATTCATTT